>LGRX02019289.1:17649-74623 GCA_001247695.2 Cymbomonas tetramitiformis | reverse complement strand
CCCGCGGCGGGATAGCCCGCACCGGCGGAGGTGGTGTTGGCTCCGCCCCCAATCACGGGGAGCCCCGCGGCGGGAGAGCCCGCACCTGCGGAGGTGGTCGTGGAGGACGCCGCAATCACAAAGGGTCCCGCGGCGGGAGAGCCCGCACCGGCGGAGGTGGTAGTCGATCCGCGCCCAATCACGGGGAGCCCCGCGGCGGAAGAGCCCGCACCGGCGGAGGTGGTCGTGAAGCCGCCCGCTGCCGCGGATTGGCCGGGGTGGGCGAAGGCCACGTTGGAGCAACGTGTTGCTTTTTATCCCCGTTGGGTGCATCACCGTGATCTGCCGCGGCTAGCACCGGTGGTGTACGTGGCGGGGGATGGGGTGCATGGGAAGGAGGGGTACACGGAAAAGTCCAAGGGGCGTTTCGAGAGGGGATCCGTCGTGTATCACCAAGGGCACAAGGGCGCGTATATTGCGGGGACGATCTTGCACGTGAAAGACCGTGGGTGGTTCACCGTATGCGGTGGGCCTATCGACGGCAGAAACGCCACCCCGCACCTTACACACATCTTCAGGATGAACCGGCTCAACCAGGGGAGCACGGATAAGTCCCGTGGTGCCGCCCACTTCAAGACTGAAGAGGGGTCGGACATTGTGTACGAGTGCGCGAGAATCTTCTTCCCGAAGCTCCTCAACCTGCACAAGCACTACGGCTTGGAGAACGGTACGGCATTCTCTTTGTTTGTGTGAATCGGTACTCTTGCGGGGCGATGCTGAGCATGCTTGCGGTGAAATTACTTTTGTCTAAGTGGTAGCCCCTAATTTCTTTTTGACAAGCTCGACGTCCGATTGTGGGCTCTTCACAGGTGTCTCTTTGCCTCCGATCGTGAGGCAATTGACGGCAAAGGATCTTCAGGGTGACATCTTCCCCTCGCCGAAGTACACGCAAGATGACTACGTGTTCGTGGACATGCTTGCTCGGTGGGGAGGGGGTGCGAATGCAGAGCCGCAGGGTGGTGCGTCGGCGGTTGCCGTCCCGGCGGAGGACGAGGGCGAGGACGAGGATACCGCCGGCACCCCACCGAGGAAGAAGTTGAGGAGCCAACTCGCGGGAGCCAACTCCCAGGGAAACCCGGCGGAGAGGTCGAGCCTCCCGCGGATACGGCAGCAGCCGGCGGGTAAGGTTGGTAGGGGCTTGAGCTTGGGTGGCGGTGGCCCGCAAACTTCAGCAAAGGGTCAAAAAAGGAGGAGATCCTCTGCTGGCAGCGGAAGCATGCCGGCCTCGGGCCGTGCGTCCACGAGGGGCGCGGCGCCGGCATCGTCGGCCCGCACTGTGGCCCCCCCTCAACCGCTTGTCGCTCTGTCGGAGGTTACCGAGGCTGCCCTATCGGTTAGGGGAATCACCGTGGAGGAGCTAACGGCGGTGTTAGCGAGGCAGGAGGAGGCGAGCCAGAAAATGCTGAAGCAGCAGGAGGAGCACTTCACCCAGCAGCTGAAGCTGTCTGAGGAACGACAGCTGCGGGCCTTGGAGCGCCAAGTGGCGGACTTCATGGCAAGCCCAGGGGAAGATGCGCCCAGCGCGCCGACAGCGGAGGCACCACCTACCCTCCCCCCCAGCAGCAAAGCCCTCAGCAGCAACCTCAGGCGGTGCCTCAGGCGGTGCCGATGCTCCAAGTAGGACAGGAAGCGTCCCAGCCTCCGTTGTTGCAGCAAGCCTTCCAACCGCTGCAACCCCAGCCCTTCTTGCTCCAACAACCCCAGACGCAGCAGTTGCAACAGCTCCAGCAGCACCAGCAGCTCCAGCAGCTCCAGCAGCTCCAGCAGCCCCAGCAGTTGCAACAGCTCCAGCAGCTCCAGCAGCCCCAGCAGTTGCAACAGCTCCAGCAGCTCCAGCAGCCCCAGCAGTTGCAACAGCTCCAGCAGCTCCAGCAGCCCTTGCAGCTCTTGCAGCTCCAGCAGCCCCAGCAGTTGCAACAGCTCCAGCAGCTCCAGCAGCCCCAGCAGTTGCAACAGCTCCAGCAGCTCCAGCAGTTGCAGCAGCTCCAGCAGCTCCAGCAGACCCAGCAGCTGCAACCCCTTCTCCTGCAAGCTCCCCAGACTTTGCAAATGCAGCAGTCCCAGCCCATGCTCCTTCAGCGACCACAGGCCCGACAGCTGCAACAACTTCAGCAGCTCCAGCAGCTCCAACGACTCCCGGCAGCTCCAGCCACTCCAGCAGCCGCAGCCCACGCCATTGAATGCCACCTCTGACTTCGGTAGGGCCTCGGGCGTCTCGATAGAGGAGTTACAATTTAGCATGCCACGATAGATAGGCGGTGAACTCCTAGGAATGTAGGCGATGCCCCCGTAGGGCATGCGCTTGTAGCTCTAGCACCCGCCACCCGGCAACTGCTAGTGCCCCAACTCCTGCAACTGCAATAATATGCGTATCATTAGGGCAAAGTGAAAGTATTCATGTGATGATGCATTGTGATAACTTCTGATAACTTGCAATGACTTCTAACATTGTGATTTCTAATATTGTATATCTCACGCGCCCGCGAGACATGCAATTTCTGATTTGCAACCATTTTACAGACGAAATTAGCTCCCCAGCACCCCGTGAATATGTCCCGATGTGAAATTTCGCTTCTCATTGCCTAGGTATGATCTCTAAATACTTCTCACAACGTGTAATAACTTCCCCGTATCATTTGCATATCTCACGCGCCCAACAGAGGATTGTTTCCACAAAAACCCTCTGGTTAAGTGGAAGTACTTAACCACTAAGTACTTCTTGAAACTTCTTGTGACTTCTAAATGTCATTTTCATCGATTATGCAATCCGGGCCCACCTAGCCGTGCTACATGCCTTGTACGAGAACTATTCAGTGACCACCCGATATAATACGGTATATTATATCTCACAGTTCCTAAATCGCGAGAACTCCGCAAGTTCGCGCGATATAGGAACCATCCGAGGCCAGCTACCCCACCCCCTGCAGTTGTGCACATGCCTATCATTACACGTACACAATGAAAGCCGTGCATGCTTTGCCCGTGCAGTGCCCTCGCAGGTGTGTGATGGCTGCCCTTGAATAGTTCCTAAATAGTTCCTAAATAGTTCCTAAATAGTTCCTAAATAGTTCCTAAAGAATGGTAAAGCGAGCGCGAGCGGAGCGGGGGCGGAGCCCCCGCGACGCGACGCGGCGTCGGCTGGCGTGGGAGCGCTTCAGCATGCGAGCAGCGTTCATGATATGAAATATCTTCCCGCTGAAAAGGAGTTACGTTAGAGCTGCACAACTTAAACTGGTCCGTTTATTTTTAACAGTGGCAATTTTCTGAATCCGACAGTCCATGTACGATTCCAGAGACCAAAATACGATGCATTCCTTTGTCGCTCCCCAGGAATCTCTTCGGACCTTCCGATGTTCTCAATCTAAAAACATTGGACGGCTCAACTTTAGTTGGGCACCCCTAAGTTACATGTGATCGTTTCAAGGCCTTCATCACTGGACGATTCCTCATCCCTCGCTCGTTTCTTAAGTTCGTGTTTGATTGCCACTAAACCTCGCTGTTCATCTGTGGCACCCCTTGCGAACCTTTTTTCTCCCTTCGTTTGCACGTTTCTCACCGGCTTAGAGCGCTTGTTTGTTTATAAGTCCACATGGACCTGCAAAGTTTGCTTGAGGGGGATGAGGTCATGGATCTTTCAGATTGTGAGGACGACGCGCCCGCTCCGACTCCTTGCGGTCAGCACAAACTTGCCTCTTCGCAAAAGGAACCTGTCCCTCTTGCTCGGGAGAAAAACATACCAAGTCCTGGAGAAAGTTCTGCCTTGCAACAGACTACGCTCGTGAATTCCGAGGAGAGCGGGCGACGTTTGCCCAACTATGCCGACCTATTAGACGTCGAACCCCGCGAAAAACTGACCCAAAATGAAGAGTGCGACGCAAGTGTCAAGCAAACAAAACAACAGAGCCTTCCCGGCTCTCGTGGCAAAGCAGGGAACGAAAATATACCCCTGTGGCATATGTATAATCCGAAGGTACTGTGGTTCGCACTGGGCACTGTCTTGACTCCTGTTGTCAAACACCCAAATGAACTCGTGACTCTCAAACTTGGGACTGAGTGAAATTGGCATGAAGCCTTGAGGGATTCCGTGTTCACGCGGGGACTGTTGTTTTCCGCGTTAATTTCTGCTCGAGTAGCTCGATCTAGAAGTTCTCTATGTCCTGCGGAGTCACAGCGCTTGTTGATGACGCTCTTTGTGATTGCTCGTCTCCAGGACGATGCTGCTGCTCGGAAAATATGCAAAATGCTGGATGAGAAGAAAGTTCACCAAGTACGTCTTGTTATCGCGAGATTCGGGCTCAGCCTTGCGCAGGAGGTCCTTAAGGAGACCTTGAAAATTGAGGCAAGCCCAGACCCCCTTCAGCAGCGCAAAGGAGAGCTCATCTTACAATGATCTTAAGTTCGTTTTCATATTTCCAACGAGCTACAGCGTGCAGCCGTTCTTGCCATACTGTTTTCAAGATAGTGGGTTTGTTTCGCGATAAGCTACGCAACTGCATCCTTTGTATTCCACAACTTCAGCCGTGTTTTCGCTTGCACGTTACCACACCGTGCTCAGTCAAGAAACTCGAGGCTGACGCGATGGCTGATTAATATACGTCGCGCTCGAAGCTGGCGTGCGATGAGTGGATTGTGATTTGCTGTTTGTTGCATGCAATTGCTGCTGATGCGACGCTATGGGCGTCAAGTTCTGGTCATCGCATTCCGCTGTAGCTCGCGCAAGCAGCACACTTTCCTCATGAAGGTGATGCTGTCTCACGGGGCACTGCACGTCCCTGCTGTCCGGGTAACTTTGGGTGCTGAAGGTTGGCGGACCCTTTCGAGCACACAGGCTGCAGGGGGCATGAAATGCGACAACGAGCAAATGGGACGTCGCCGATCCGCTGGCGGCGTATTCTTCACTATTTTAAAAAGGTGTCTCCAAGGACACCCCCCTGCTTCATGGACACCCACGTGTCGTAGGACCAGGTCTCACACCTGCGGCCAAAACCTTCGGCCGCCCGAATCTACCGTCACGGTAACGGGGTACGGTAGGATTCGTGCTGTGATGGCTGAGTGTGAGGCGTTCTGCGGCCGAGTTCTTGTAGAGACCCTCCTCGGATACTTGTGACCCCTGTGTGCCACACACCACTTAGGGTTCATCCGGGGATCTTCAAGCTCTTCCTTCTTCTGATGATCTAAACCCTTCTTGTGGGGCGTCAGGCACAAGTCGAAGGGCGAGGTGGAAGAGGTATACAAAGTTGCTGCGAAAGAAGAAAAGGCGCTCAAAGTAAATCAGAGAGCTGCAAAGGGGGCCAAAGGTGGGAAGGGGGCATATGGGGGAAAGGGGGGCAGAGAAGGGAAGGGAAGCAGTCTGCCCGATGGGAATTTCAAGCGACGTCCTGTGGGCGAGACTGGCGCAGACACTTGCGACGTAGAATGATGTGCTGTAACACAGTTCATTCCGGCTCGGACATCTCTGGTTCTTATATTTGACTGTGAGCTTTGCCTGTAGAAGCAGAGAGTATATCGGCGGTGCTAAATTAAATTAATATGTAATATATATATATCGCACAAGTATGCACACAGTGGACAGCATATTTATGCTCAGCTTGCTTCCAGTAAAGAATGGTCTCCCAACCCCAATTAGACAAAAGAGCTTGTTTTCACCCCTTTCATCCCCGCTCGTTGATCAGGTATTCGAGGGTTTGCGGTGCCACAGCATTGCCTATGTACCCGCGTGTGCACTTGCTCTGCATAGGTTAGAATTTTGACGACCCATTTAGCTCTACATAAATCATAAACACTTTTTCCTATTAGGTTTCTGATGAAGTAACGTTTAAATATGGGTTTTGTTATATGTATTAGCACATATATAATAGCTAAAAACGGTATCAGCCAATAGGATTTTCGGCGGTTTCGATATATGACTGTAAAGGGCTCGTCGAGGGCTACAAGATAGTCTGCTTACCAGCGAAAATCCTATTTGCTGATAGCCTGATACCGTTTTTAGCCAAAGCGTGACCCTTCTTAAATATGGGGGGGCGTCGCCTCAACATGCGATGATAAATCGGCGTGGAAAAAGCAGTCAGTGTGGAAGAGCACGTAGATTCATATATAAATTCCATATTTAAGAATCGCTATGGAGAGCGAGTGCAGACGCGGGTACATACATTGCCGGTAAACCAAGATTCATGCTACACAAATGACACATATAAGATTTCGTTGAATGAAGCATGAGTGAGTGAGCATATATATGAGAGACTGTGTATGGATTCCCTGTGGTCGGACACCAGCCTCATAATCGCACCGAAGGTGCATCTATTCCTCGTCCGAAAATGGAGAAGGGGAGCACACTGATTTCCACATCCTATAAATCATACAACACATTATACTGTGGACCTTTTATTGATTTTTGATTAATTAATTCCGGGGCGCATTTTTGAACACGTTCAAACTTTTTATTTTAAACCATTAACGTTTTCACTCCTAAAATACAATTAAAAGTGTGCTAATTCTCAGGCACTCCAGATAAGAAAAAAGTTAAAAGTAACAACTAATAAATATTTTGGAACACAACTGAGCTAATTTGTATGGTTGCAACAGACACTAGCGTGCGGTGAGAATTATGCACCAATTGCTATTGCAAGTTACTATGAATGATCCGTTCACAATGCACAGCCATGTATTTCCCTTTACATTTGGCGTATGTGTGCAACGGTGTGCAGCTGCGACAGGCTATTATAAACATATATCATACTTCTACTATATGTTTCACAAGATCGAGACTGTTGTTAAAAGCCCTCGCTGCGAATTCAAAGCCATCACTATCAATGCTTTCCTATTCATCTACCAAGTGCTTGCTGCGGCGGATGTGCGCACTAAGGACGTCTAGGGTTTCCTCCAACACCTCTGCCGGAATGGCCCACGCCGGGTCATTTTCTTCACAGTCCCAGGCATGCACAACCTCATCACTGTCGGAAGGTAACCAAATCTCTACTGGCTTCCTACCAACACAGAATGCGTTGTCCTTTACCACTTGCATTTTCGACACCCGCATGGTGCGACGGTGGCCTTCCCAAGACCATAGTGGTTTGTGGTGGGGTTTTCTTCACCGGATCGGGACACCCGAAAGCCAAAGCGGCCAGTCAAAGTGGCGGAGGGCATGGTTGTGAACCTATGCGCCTCCTTGAACATGCCAGACGCCGTGAACAAGTTGCATACACATTCGTCCAGGTGTCCCCTCAAGGTGCAAATCCTGCACTCAAGGTCTGGAGAAGACATGTTTTCTTACGGGCGATTACCTTTCCGACAGCTAAATGATAGTTGGCGTAAGTGAGCCCAGTGGGTCGAGGCCACGCTGTCTCACATACCGTAGCCGGCGTGTACCAAACGCGCCCAAAATACATATCTCCTTGGCGCCATTTTTGGAATTTAGAAACAGAATCTGCGTCAACAACTTTACAACTGCCAGAACACGTTTTGGGCCTTTTGGAGTGATGTGTTCGCATGCGTTTGGGAATGGCGACCGTTCTTCAAGCGCAAGAATCTAGAATGTGGATCGCGCACCCTATGCCGAAGAGGGGGGCAATCGGAATGATGACGATGGCTCAGGTAGAAAAAACACAAAGTAGTAGGAATTAAATATCTCGGAGCCGTTGAAAAATGAAAAGTTAAAAGAAAAAAATTGAGAATTAATTAATTCGCGACTGAAATATGTACCTGCTACTTTTTTCTAGGAATACTTTTATGAACCTCGTTTTGGAATTAAAATCAATAAAAGGTCCACAGTATGTATGTTCCATATTTAAGACAACATGTTTTTCAAACACGTCGTCCGACCGCAAACCGATTCTATCATATTACTGCATTTTCGATCGAACAGTTTTTATGCAACGAATTTTTAACGAATGCCGCCATGTCATCTTTTCCTCACACTTTTAGTCGCTGTAGACATCGCGCTCCCGTCGTCGCAGCCCAGACACGAGACAGACCTCAGATCGAGATACCCACATCGCAATCGAATGGTAAAGCGAGCGCGAGCGGAGCGGGGGCGGAGCACCCGCGACGCGACGCGGGAGCGACGAGTGGGCTTCGCTGTTATATTAATATTTTAACACCTTCGGTGCGTCGGCTGGGAGCGCATGCATGCGAGCAGCGTTCATGATTAATTTTGAGAAAGATCCCCAGAATTAATTTGTACCCTCATAGTGTGGGAGAAATCCACTTGCATCCCAAGCAGCAGCAATTGCGAGTTGCCGAGCCCCACCAATTTCAATTTCATTATAACGTATTGATAAGCAAGTTCTTTGATCGACACAACATTTTCATCAGCATTGCGCAATGCGAGGTACACATAGCAAAGCGTGCAATGTCGCTGACGAGGATGTCATCAAGTTATTACGAAATTATCTGGCAGTCAATTGAAACATACGGGATGGCTCATCTACACTTCGTACCAAAATTCATTCCGTACATCGATTTGTTAAAAGTCATAATTGCAGTAAGATTATCCGACTTTTAGAATGCATTGTTTCCTATTAAGGAAAACTGACTTTTGAAAAATTTAGTGCTTATAAACCTCGAACCCCAAACGAAGAGGACCGGCAGGGCTGCGGCAGAGGCTTCTGTTCGGTCCGACCGCAAACCCCCCGCAAAACGTCACGCCGGTCTTCGCGGGAGCCATCCGTAAGACTTTCCTCGCGACGTGGCGAGAGGTGAATGCAGCAGAGGCTTAAGCTTGCCGGTTGGGACGCGGAATACGATGATGCGGAGGAGGAGAAGCCGTCCGACGATGACGAAGGTACGGACTGCCTCCCCAAATCGAGGGGGTAGTCGGCGCCTGAGAGTCCTGTCCCCGGGCCGTGGAAGATGACGCGGGATAGGATGTCGCCCGGCTTCGATCTCGCCGCCGGACGAAGGCGCTGATGCGAGTACGGAAGGCACAACGGCTGTAATGACGCTGGGGTGGGCGTTTGAATATGTTCCTCACGCTTTGGGGAATGTTGAGCTGGAATGGGGCTTCGTTGAGGCCTGATTCGAGACTATCCCAGAGCTGGCGGAACGCGCTAAAGGATATACCATCAACCTAAGACTGACCGTCGATGACTTATTGGAAGTAGCCGTGATGGACATTCCACCGACGCTACTGGGCGGCTACTTGGGGTTTCTGGCATCATTCGGCAGGCCTCGGTGGTGGTCTGGCACGCACACCTTGGGAAGTGCCAGGCAATCGCATTGCAATAAACGACCTGGTGAACCGGCGCAAGGACGACTGGTTAGATTTTGCCCAGAAGGCGACGAAGGAGCTCTTCTGTAGGCGAATAGGCATCGACGGTGGCACGAAAATCCTCAACACCGACACAATCGGGAATTCGTTAAAGGAGGGATGTTGGTTGCACCGGCGTGGGATCAGTAATTCAACGGGACTACTGCGCAGCAGATGGGGTCCGCCAACATTACACATAATACTGTCATACAACATACGATGTTATCTATCTGGAAGTGCGATATGTGATGAATTTTGCAAATGTGAATGACACAATGGAGCTGTGCCACACAAAACAACTGACGGCGGAATTATATACTATCATATTAATAATCACACCCAAAAGAATTCTTCAAGGAGTTGCAAAGAGGTGTTCAACAATCTTGCTTCCAAAAAAGGCATTGAGAAACTATGTGGATGCACCTGTCATTCGTGCATCCGGCTCACAAAAAACTATCACATTCTCAGATGAAACATTCCCGCGGCAACAGCTTGCCATTCGCAGCGCTAGTCAATCAGATTCTTACCGCCTTGTACATGTGTGCCTTCATCCAAGGGCAGTGAGCCTCGGAAGGAGGTCCGCGTGAGTCAGTTTACTGGCATCCAACTTTTCTCCGAAGGAAGTACATCGACAGCTGGTCCCTCCAGCCCCATTCGCCTAGAATAGTATTTGTAACCCAATACCATTCAAACGTGCTGCCGCCACTTTGTCCCCTTTTGTGGACAGCTTTGTGCCACCCTTCACTTCGGGAGACCATCTGTGCCTTTGTGTGGACGGCTTTGTGTCACCCTTTACTTAAGGTGACTCTGCGCATGGGAGAACACGGCTCGCCAGAGGAATGCCTTGGACATCACCGTGTCCACCTGCCACGGCCAAATTCAGCCAGCGCACACTGAGCACTGCTCTGCATTGCACAGGTAAGCTGTGGCGGGGTCATATTCACCAGCTGGGTGCCCGGAGGGCGGATCTGCGCTACCGAGGCAATCGTCCCAGATTTCTCGCATGAGCCAATTGATGGACTGGACTAGCTCGAGTACCGGGCAGCCTCGATGCTTCGAGAGGCACTGCAGCACCACATGCACTGCGCAAGACGAGCGCTCCGCGGGCAGCTGGCCTGGCATGCTGCCCGGCGCTCTATGGGAGGCTCACCTGGTCATATGTCCAGTGCTCCGTGGGGGGGCTCTGCAGAAACATGATCATGTCTTGAAACTCCATATTCAGCAGCTGGGGAACAATAAGCCAACCCTCCCCACGGCCCGTCACGGCGAAACGCGCATCCAATGAGCCATGCCGCCTGCGTAGTCTGCCACGTGGCCGCGAAGGCACCAGCTGTCTGGGCCACCGCACAATACCCAAGTCGGGACTGACATCGAGTGCCACACGCCTGGAAGGCGGCCGGCGCTTGGAGGCGCCTCCGCATCCTGCGGTAAGCGCGTCGAATGCTCACCCAGCGTGCCATCCGAGCGCCAGCTGGCATGTAGGCAGCCGCAGCTACCACAGGCTGAAGGACACCACACGGCTCAAGGCTTGAACAAAGTGGTGAGACCTAGCAATCGGAGAGTTGCAGGATGCAACGCCACGTGGATCAGCGTGCATTGATCCGACAGTTGCCGGCGCAGGGGTGATCTTGACTGAGGGCTCCGTAATTTGATCGAGCGCTGCGGTGTGGGCAGCAGGCGCTCGAGGGGTCATTTGGACGAGAGGGGTGAAGGACGCGGCGAAGGGCACGCGGGGGAGATGGAAGCGCGGCGCAAGGGCCCTTGCACAGACCTTGGTGGACCAGGTGAGGAGAAAGGCCGCGCACGCGTACACCAGGAAGTCCGCAAAGTTGTCGCCCTCGCTGATGTAGGTATCCCAGAGGCGGTCCACCAGCAGGAATGGGAACTCCCGCAGCAGCAAGCAATTGAACCAGCGGAAAGAGAACTGCAGGAACTCTACGTTGTTATCTAATAGGTGGTTGTAGATCTTCTCGTCGATCCTCCGCACCAACTGCAGACACCAGCAGGTTCGTGTCAGTAACCCAGAGGACCTCGCATCACGTCGCCACCTCCACCACTTTCCCGCCCATGTTCCCCCAGCTTGTCCTATACAAACTCAAAGGAGACGCAAATGGCGATAAGCCCGATGTATGCTCCTTGCTGAGCTGGCGTACAGCGACTTAGATGCTAGGCTGGGGGAAATAGTGAAGCACAATCCAAGGGAAGGAGCTGTCGGTGGTCCTGCTATCCTTGTCGTGCGATTTTCAGGATTTTCAGTTCGCCTTGCAGGGCGAAGGCGCAGCGCCTTCGCCCTACAAGGCGAACTGAAAATCCAAACGTCAGCATCAGTTGCTGAAGAGGCGCCTGGCTCTCCCGTGGAGTGGGATGCAGAAGCTGAATTGGAAGCATTAGAGAGTTTCGCGCATCATTCAGCAGGCACTTCTTTCACTAGGCCGACGTGGACGATAAAATATCCGTATGTCGCGAAAGTCTGTTTTACTGGTAAAGTCTGAAAGCGCCAATTGTGGATAGGTGTGAATCGAATATTCAGCAGGTACCGTCAGCTAGGCGAAACAAGTCGCTGCCGAGATGAGTTTACATTCCGGCCGCATTTGACCTCGCACAAGCGAATTTAGGGCAATTCTCGCGAGCAAAATGGGCATTTCGGCAGCCGATCCGACGTGGACTGGCGTGTCCCAAAGCCATGCGGCATCTTCTGAGACCGGACTAGCGAAAGAATTGACCGCCGGAATTTGCGTGAATCTCACTAGCGGGAGCAGCAGCGCGACTCAGCGTAGGCGGGCTCCGCCGCGGACCCACAGAGCAGCTACTGGGTGATGGTGGGCAGCCTAAAGCTGCAGTGGCTGGCGACTGGATCGGCCTGGCGTTGAGCACGCTAGGCTGCAGATCTCCGGAGGTCACTTCGCGGCACGCAGCGCCCGCAAATGGGGCTGCTACATGTGCTCGAGCAGTGGGTGTTGCAGTGGAGATGGTGTGCTTCTTTGGGGGAGGGTCTCAGCTCTCGTCAGCAGTGCAGACCAACATTGATGCTACAGCGCTGAGAGAAATGGGACATAGGCTACTGCTCCAGGTGGTTGGCAAGGTCGCGGTGACGGAGGTTCAGAACCTCGTCTTGCACGCCTCAGCGGCATCATCTCTGTTCAATGGCGATGGAAGATTCGTGCAAAAGGGACGTGTTTAAATTGGAGTGCAACGGATTCTTTGTGGTGTCAGAAAATCAGAATCTGTGACTCTTGTTGCGTTAGAGCAGTATGACACACGTAGCTCTATGACTCTAGAGCAAAGTGGTGAATCTCGGGTGTCGGAGTAATCGATTCCTGCTGGCATGCCCCCAAGTGGCTTCACCGTCGATGAATGGATGGCACCTGTTGGCCTATGAATGCAGACCAATGGACGGACAATGGAAGATGCATGAAAGCAAAAACCAGAAGCGGGCACCGAGGCGCTCCCTGCAGAAATCAAGGGAGGACACAGAGCGAGACAAACACATTCACACCTCGCTGAATCCTTTGATCCCCGGCGTGGGTACATAGTGCAGTCTGTCTTCTATGACTGCTCGTCTCGAGCCATTCAGCGAATTCCCTTAACAGTGGGTTCTTAAATATTGGAAACATTTATACACTGTCCGGTTTTTCCAGTGGGCGCTTTTTCCAACCCTTCCAACCCTGGTCGTCAACAGATCCATAAGCGGCTTCGTGATTGGGGCAAGCGAGGCTAAAAAAGCATCGTCCCATAGGATTTTCGGAGGTTTTGATATATGACTGTAAAGGGCTCGTCGAGGCTATAAGATTGTTCGCTTACTTTTTTGATTTGGCCAATATGCGCAAGATAATGAAAAAAATGCGTATAGTGGCGAATCAAAAAGTAAGCGAATAATCTTGCATAGCCCTCGGCAACCTATCGAGGCCGTCGGTTGATAGTGGTTTTGAGCCATTTATATATGGCACCGTACATTACAAAGTTCATATTTAATGTTATTCGATAGGAAAGCGCCCAAAGGAAAAAGTCCTTCATTATATAGGGGATTTGGGGGTCAAAATCTAATGTTCGCTGAATGGCTGAAGACACGCAGCCATATGTCTTCTGTGGCTACGGTGTGCCAAAGGACTCGGTCCAAGGATAAGCACACACTGAACGGCATGAGATCGGCCAGCAAAAGCCAGCCCACCATCATCCCAGTGGATGTGAGAAGCAAATCCAAAGAGCAGGGCTAAGCACACACACTGAACGGCATGAGATCGGCCAACAAAAGCCAGCCCATCATCATCCCAGTGGATGTGAAAAGCAAATCAAGAGCTAAGCACACACACACACACGCACCTCGCTGAGTAAGGCTTAGGGGGTCCCATTTTTCGCTAGTAAGCTCCGGAGAATCTGGATAAGTGTCCCGAAGCGTGTGCTGAATCCTTTGATCCCTGGTAAAGGTACATATTGAAGCCGGTCCTCTGTGGCTACGGGGTGCCAAAGGAATATCGGTCCAAGGATAAGCTGCACACCTCGCTGAGTTTATACACTGAGAGCTGGATGCCAGGCTGGGCGAAGGTGTAGTGGTCTTGAATGGTATCCAGCATCTTTGCGAGGCACCAGTAGCAATCCGCCTCTACCTGTCCCAGTGCCTCGGAGGGCAGCGAGTCCACGTCCCAGGAATCCATGTCTCCGTCGCACACCTGCATCGCGCTCACCCGACTCTCCCTCTGCGCGCGCGCATCACTGTGGAGTGGGGCCGACGGCATGCGCGAGCTCGCCTCCCTTCAGACAACCTAGAGAGCGGCCAAAGTGCTGGGAGTCTGCCCATCGATTTAGGGTGCACCGACTGACTGACTCGTGCCACTACAGCTCACAGCAAGCCTGAAGAAACCCTGAGACACCCTATGCTCAGGGCCTGAAACCCCACAGCACAGATCAGAACCGCATGATCGAAGACAACAGCAACGATAAAGATACAGTGCAGTCACTGTGACACGCGCATGACTAGTTTGGACTGTCACTGTGAGACGGACCTGGGAGCTGTACTCGTTAGTAGGATCTGTGAGGGACACGTGATCTTAGTGCATGGACTTGCCCCAAATTGTTGCCAAATCGCAACCGTGGAGTGACGATTTGGTGCGTGCTGTCACAACCGTGGAGTGACGATTTGGCGCGTGCTATGACAACCGTGGAGTGACGATTTGGCGCGTGCTGTCACAACCGTGGAATGACGATTTGGCGTGCTGTGACAGCCGTGGGTGACGATTTGGCGCGTGCTGTCACAACCGTGGTGAGCGATTTGGTGCGTGCTGTGACAACCGTGGGTGACGATTTGGCGCGTGCTGTCTGGCAAGTGGGTGGCTTGATTTGGTACGTGCTACCATCACCCAACCCGTGGGTGACGATTTGGCGTGTGCTGTCACCACCGTGGGTGACGATTTGGCGCGTGCTGTGACAACCGTGGGTGAGCCGATTTGCATGCTGTGTCACAGCCGTGGAGTAACCGTTGGCGCGTGCCTGTCTAACCCGTAGGTGACGATTTGGTACGTGCTGTCCTAACCGTGGGTGACGATTTGGCGTGTGCTGTCACCACCGTGGAGTGACGATTTGGCGCGTGCTGTGACAGCCGTGGGTGACGATTTGGCGTGCTGTCCACAACCGTGGGTGGCTTGATTTGGCTGATGCTGTCACAACCGTGGGTGGCCCGATTTGACGCGTGCTGTGACAACCGTGGAGTGACGATTTGGCGCGTGCTGTGACAACCGTGGAGTGACGATTTGACGCGTACTGTTGCGGCGTTTCACCATGTGAACTTTTGGTGCTTTTTGCGATGTTGCCCTTGCTGAATTCCAGAGCAAAGAGCCGCTCGCAGTGAATGGCGCAGCGGAGATGAAGGGGTGAATTCGCCTCAGTGTGAAATCCAGCGCGAGTGTGGCACATGCTGCTCGAGGGATTCGACGCATCAGCTACGTTGATGTAGCTGACAACAACGGTGAGGGCAACACGGAGACCGACCCCAGCCGGGCTCGAGGGCGTGCTTGATGCCCCCAGGGGTGGCTGGGAAGGGCTGATAATACAGCAGGCATTGCAGAACCCACCTCCGAGAGGAACACCCGCAGGAATGGAGTGACCAGATCGTTGATACCCTGAATTACCCAACGCCCCGCTCCCAGCCCCATCCCCACGGCACCTGACCAGAGGCTGGGAAGGGAGGATGGTGCGAGGGCCTGGGAAGAGAGCTCCATGCTATTGGGTACCTCATGGAAAGCGCGGGCTGTACACTGCGTACCTGAACATAGCCACTGGCAGGGTTGCGAATTGCTCTGATGTAAAGAATGCGGGTGAGTGACCTGCAGCAAGGCCCCCAAGGCATCTTAGTCACAGGTGCGGATCAGGGCGCGCACGGCCACGCTGGCCGCCAGAAGGCAGCAGGGAACCGACTTGGAAAGGCGCGAGAAGGAGGGGCGCGGTGATCGGCCTTGAGAAGAGAAGAGCGCGCAAGGCCGCTGGCTGGTGGGCCCTGAACGAGGCGTGAGGGGGGCCAACAACTGCAGACTCCTGAGAGAGCCGCGGGGCTGAACAATGCAAGCGGGGATACCGCTAGAGATTCAAGCCGTGCGATCAGAACCTCATATCACACGTAGCAGGACACGGGAATCTGAAAGTCGGCCAGCTCGATATGCTACACACAACGCACTCCAAGCCAGCTCGATATACTACATACAACGCACAATAAGCTAGTTGCAGCGCTCTACAGGCCGTTTGTGGTTCATGAGCTGATCCGAGCAGATGTATAAAGGAAGTCGATCAACTAATGAGCTCCACAGCAAAAGAAAAAAAACAGTGCAACATGGCCTTCTTCATCCAATCAGGATCCCAACATCAGAGGATGTGGAGCACAGCACTGCTTGCACTGCAACCAAGTGCACAACGATTGACATGATGACAGCGCCATCACCGACGCGCATCTCGACGCCTTGTGTGCCCAATCTCCATTCCTGGCCAGAATTGAGGTGAGGCCGATGATGAGTGTGAATCAGCAACCGTCGGAAAGCTGCTGCATGAAGGTGGTTAGGAATGGATATCCTGCGGGGCCCCACCTTTGAAGCTCTGGGCGGTGGAAGAAAGGTACGCCCGGGGAGGTTCGGGGGACGTCAAGCCCGATCTGCTTCAGGATGTGCTCCTCTGCGTTCTCCTCAAAGTACTGCGCAGGCAAGCCGCCCACATCCCCAATCTTGCTGCCCCCTCCTCGGAGCACTGCGCTGACCTACTGTCCGCACACCTTCTGCTGCCCTCCCCTCGCACCCCTTCTGCTGCCCCCTCCTCGCACCCCTTCTGCTGCCCCTCGCACCCCTTCTGCTGCCCCCTCCTCGCACCCCATTTCCCGGTGATGTATCCCCCCACATCGATGGTTCTTTCTGATGTTCGAACGGGAGGGAATCGGGGAGCGTGAACATGCGCCAGCACAGAGAAATATGGGGTTGAGCAAACATGAGCTCGGTGGAACCTGGCATCGTGGGAATCTGGGATAATGCTCGCGGGCCCCCGCACTGGTGCGAGATGACGGGAGCTTGGGTGTGCGTAAACGGCATTGGGTCCTCTGGCTGGGCGCGGACGCGAATGGCGTAGCTATGACTCAGATGCGAGCGCCCACCTGCGCGACCCAGCCGGCATACTGCTCCCGTTTCCGTCGCAGGCCCTCCTCCTGCCGGTCCTGGTTGGGAGGCGCGTACCCCTGAGCCGGCAAAGCGGGCACACCCCACACCCCCCCCACACCACCACCACCTCCCGTTATGCTTGCACTCTCTTCGCTTCCTGCTACCCCTCCTCTTACCTCCTCCCCACGGAGTGACGAGTAGGAAACCTCGGGCTGACAGGGCGTTATGGCCAAGTGCCAAAGTGGGTCGCTGCATTGCCTCTTTGGCGTGCCCGCGTGGCAGAAGGTGCCTGTCGCTAGTGCTGCACCAAGGGTGGGCAAATGTTGAACCTCAAACCTCTCCCCTTCCGGGCCTCCAGTCGACGCCACTGCCAACAGCGCAACAAGTGTTTCTGTGAAATCGTCTGCGCTGAGGGTAAGGCTAGTCACAGGGGGGCATAGGAGGGGCCGGTGGCACTGGGGGCCACAAGGGAGTCTCGGGGCGCACCAGGAGCAGCCGCCAGACCGCCGGCCGGATGTCTGCAGGGACGCCATTCCATGCGAGCTCGCGCAGAGCCTGCAGTGATAGCATCCCCATCCCACTCCTTCTGTCTCGTTTTGGGGCGTGCACTGCAGTGATAGCATCCCCATCCCGCTCCTTCTGTCTCGTTTTGGGGCGTGCACTGCAGTGATAGCATCCCCATCCCGCTCCTTCTGTCTCGTCTTGGGGCGTGCACTGCAGTCCCTCATCTGAGTCTTTTGCAGACGAGCTGCTGCTGCAGGCGCCCCCTGGTGGGAGGAGCAGGAAGCTTTACAGCGGGAGGTGGACTGAGTTCACTGTGACCGCCAGCATGGCAAGGCGCATATGACCAGTATGCACGGAATGGCCAATAACACACCCGTTTTCAGCTTCGGAAGCAGACTCGGGGGATAAGATCTCATGGCAGAGCCCCGGTCCTATTGCCAATGGAGGGGCATTCAGAGAGGGGAGAGGCATACATCCAGGTCCACCGTCGGCGCCGCAAGCACACGCCTAAACTTCTCCCGCCGGCTGTCCATACTCTGCCGGTCTCCGGAGTCTCCTGCACAGATGAGGGTGTCGCCAAGGGAGGGCCAAGTCAAGGCGCAGCGAGGTCAAGGTGCACAGAGGGCAGGTGAGGTTTTGTCAAGGTGCAGCGAGGTCAAGGTGCACAGAGGGCGGGCGAGGGAATTTCACACACTGAACGGCATGAGGCCCGCCAACAAAAGCCAGCCCATCACCATTCCAGTGGATGGGAGAAGCAGACAGCAACAGGGCTGGGCCGTGAAAAGATAACACCGCCGCACACACATCTCAAACCAAATGCAGTGCGGATAGATGGATGTATGTACTAATCACTGCAACACCTATACATTTTGTGAGAATGCGCAATTTTATGCCACCTCTGCATGTTGATCCCGAGTGGTCTGGAGTGAGTAGATCCTGGTGGCTCGCCCCCCCAGTGATTCACAGTACGATGAATGGAACCTGTTGGTTGATAAATGCAAACCGATGGTCTGACGATGGAAGATGCATCAAAGCATAAACCAGAAGCGGGCACCAAGGCGCTCCCCGCAGAGATCAAAGGAGGACGAAGAGTGAGGCTGCCACCCTACCCTGGGGGATTGCAGACGCACACACTAAAGGGGCCTCAGAACTGAGGCGAGGGCGTCTATCAGGTTCGACAGCGCCGCACTCATATGGCACGGTTGCACCCAGCAGCAGCAGCCCACAAGCAGTGTGAAGTGCCAAGTTAAATCCACTTCGATGAGTATCCGAGCTTGCAGCTCCAAGCGTATCGGGAGTACGCCAACCATACCAGAGCCTATTTAGAAAGCAGGAGCGCGGGAATGAGCGCACTGACCGGGGCCTGCATTCTAGCAGTAGTAATAAAAGGTCCCCCCCACAGCTCTCGGGCCGCAAGCAGTAAAGTTCGCTTGAACACGACTTCACGGAGGCAGGGCTTCGAGCTGTGTGGGCGACGTGCAAGTGGCGTGTAAACACATCCTTCGAGGCAAAACACACGATGTCTTTTTGGAGGTGACTGAGGGGTGCTCTTGGAGGTGTCTGAGGGGTGCGCTTGGAGGTGACTGAGGGGTGCACCAAGCGCAACAGTAACGGCCAAGTAAAAGGGAACAGCAAGGTAAACCTGGGAGTGGAGATGCGGCATTGCTCGCTGCGGCAGAGCTGGCCGGCCTTCTTTTCTCAGTGGGAATCGGGCTCTGCAGGCAGCTTCTTGCGCTCGCGTCGGGCGGTGGGGTCTCTGGGATCTTCTCTACATCTGAAGGAGAGGGGGCACAGGGGCAGGTGCACGCCGAGGTCAGCGGGTTATTAGTGCCATAGTGCGGGAGAACCCAGATCCGCTGCGGCCGCGGCAACTTTGTAACCAGTGGAGCTCCATTCCAGCAGCCGAGCTCCAAGGCCGCGCCGCTGCGCTCCCCGTTCATAGTCTTAGCAGGCTCGTCACCCCGAGGAAGCGGAGCGTGCGAAGCATTCCGGGGCTCTGTGCTCGAAAATAGCTTTCAACTCGGTTCGGGTTGGAGGATCCATCATGACCCGATGACTTGGAGAATTGAGAGGAAAGACTCGAGACCCGTTGGGCAGTGTTTCGAATAAGAAAGTACGGAAGTATTTTTAAGGCGGCGTTTATGAAGAGGACTCATCGAGGGCAGGCAACAGGAGGTGGAGGAGAGCACCCGTCGAGGAGGAGGGTGAGTGAAGAAGAGCACCTAAAGCAGGCTTTCGGTGCACTGGGCTGATGGCCTGGTTCTCCGGCGCTGCAGCTGCAAAAGGCAGCCCAGCCCTTGCACATCACTCAAGCAAGGAGGCGGAGTGATGGAAGCTCTTGCAACCGGGATGAGTGGCTGAAGCCCGGCAGGCGGCAGGACAGCTAGCCCAGTAGGAAAGTTTTCTCAGTGTCCAAGAAGAAGTTCATTCCCGGAGGATGGAGTAGCGAGACCTGACGCTCACGTGATCCGTGAGCTTCGACTCACGAGAGCAGCGAGACCTCGCGCTCGCGTGACCCGTGAGCTTCAATTCACGTGTAGAAGATCCGAACGGCCTCATTCTCACGTGCACCACGACAAAGGCTTATACAAGGGTTACGGTGGCAGCTGAGCACATGACTTGAAGGCGTCGATCCAAGGGCTCGTCTTACGAGCCTCTCTTTCGGCTTTCGGCAGTATAAAGGAAAGGCAGCTTGAAGGGAGAAATATGCAAGGGAGTTGAACGAAGGTAGCGTGCGCAGGGCAGAGTTATTGCAGATGCGTACTTGACCGACGGCAAGATTATCAAGCGCAAGCACAGGTGACGCGCTGTGGATCAAGTAGCTTGCAGATACACACTGGGCACTTGATGCAAAATTGTTTCGGCCAACTGAGGCCAAAGTATGCCCACCCCTGCTACAGAACGGATAGCTGCAGGTAGTGCACAGACTTAGGAGCGAGTATACATAGAGGTCAAGCTGAATATTCTGATCGAAGTCTATCTACTTGAACCGAAAACATTTTTTCCGAAGCTCCTACACCTTGGCGTACGAACCAAGTCGAGAATATAGGGAAACGGGTATTCAGTCGCACACGCACGATTTTGCCACAGCAGTAGTGGGTCCCAGCCAGGCAATAGGCGAAGGGCAGGCGCGATGAGGGCCTCTTGGTCTCATATACTCACGTGTTTGGGATCCATTGTTTTTAGCAGTACTCCAGCTCCCACCCGAGGTGGAACGATTCATGCGCAGCGTTCCGGGAAGGCTCCTCCCACGGAGAAAACTGTAAAGGGGGCAAATAAAAAAAACCCGAAACCCGAGCCTTTCAGCCGGGTTATTCGAATTCTCCCTAATAAACGACAAAACTCGAACGCTCCCTAAGCAACATACTACGAGTTTCTTCCACACGGAACTGCTGGGCGTAGCTTCTGTGCGTTTTCAGCGGCAATCTCGTGCAAACGTTAGGGTTCAACGGATTGCTGTAGGGTTTCTGCATTTTGGGATAGGAGGCGTGACCGCAGAAGTACCCCTGGACGCTTTTGAGGCAAAAACCGGGGCTCTTGGGCTGCGTTTTTGTGCCTGTCACAGGTCAAGAGAAAATTCAGGTTTGGGGGAAGAGCAGCTCAACGAACTTTCAGTGGGAAACTAGCGAGGGCTCACGTACACCCCGTTTAGCAAATACCAACTTGGCTGGAAGGACAATAGCTGGCGAATACCTTGTTGAGAAGTGAGCCGCGTACCCACACCATTCAAAACAGTACTTGTGTTCGAGACCGCTGATACGGGTCTGGATGATGTGGAGGATTTATCAAGATTGCCCTGATAATTGTCGCCTGCGGAACACGTCTGCTGAGCAGACATAATATGCTTGCACTGTCTAGGTCTGATATCACGTATCTAAAATTGCTTCGATGAATAAGTGCTACGAGAACCGGGGAAAATAAAACGGTTTTCCAAGTTCTCAACGTTCACCAAACCGAAGGAT
The DNA here is from genome assembly GCA_001247695.2 of Cymbomonas tetramitiformis. Lineage (NCBI taxonomy): Eukaryota > Viridiplantae > Chlorophyta > Pyramimonadophyceae > Pyramimonadales > Pyramimonadaceae > Cymbomonas > Cymbomonas tetramitiformis. Next base: position 53,249 of record LGRX02019289.1, on the reverse strand, counting down.
CCAACTCTGATGGAGTCGGAGTAAACTCTGCCCATCTGACAATTAAAGAGGCTCGTTACCGAAGTATATATACTTCAAGAACCATACACGGCATCCGAATTCGTAAGGTGGCTTACAGCAGGGGTGTAAAATTTTCAAGTATGTAATGTGGGAGGAAGACCTCTCGTCCCGTGTAAGATTTGACCTGGGTGAATTTTTGTCTAGTTGAACATTTTCACGAACCGAATATCCTCTTCGTCTTGAAGCCTTGAGTTCAGCAGTTGACAGGACAGGTGCGGAACGAGAGGAAAGTCGTGACACGATTAACGATAGCATAGCGATAGGCTTAGGGTGACACTTGTACTTAGGTCCTGTCGTGTGACATGTAGTGCTACCCGTATGCTATGCTTTACCCGTATGCTTACGACGTATGCTGTCTTGCTGAGACAACAACAAGTATGCTACAGATCTCTGTTGCAAGTGATATCGAAGATTGCGTACTGTTTTGAGTCTTCACTCTGTGGATAGTACCTCACTACACTCGATAATGGCGACTAGCTCGTTTTCGGACGCCTTCGCTGCTCTTCGCGGGGGCTTGACGTTCCGTAAGAGTGGACAGCAGCTTCAAATGCAACGTTTCCAGGTATGCTACCAAACAGCATTTTCTGCTAAACGTATGGTGTGAACTGACAACCTTTTCGTATCTCAGAGCTCCGATCACGGGGACTTTGCCACAACGAGTGGGAGCAGCGATCTGGACTTCTTCAACGACAAGCCTTGCGTCGTTGAGCGGCGGCCAAAGAAACAGGAGCAAGAAACAGACGTTGTCGTGTCAGACCCGCCAAGGAAACCAACGAAAAAGAAAAAGAAAATAAAATCGCAAGGTCAAGCTGATCCAGAAACAGGTACGCCGGCTCGGGTGAAGCGCATGTTCGCGGTACACAGTGGGAATATCTTATCCCGAAGAAGTGTTCTCGCAGAAGAGCCAGCGATGAAGATATTTTCAGGCCAAGTGAAGAAAAAACAGACTATTTCCAATAAGCGAATGGAAGAAGAAACAAATACAATTGAGTCTGCAAGTTGGCAGGAGGTAATTCTTTTCCAGGAGTTTACTTTTGGGGGAACCGTTGAAGGCGTACGTCCAGTTCAGGAGAACTTCTGGGCACGCCAAGTACCTGTCTGGGCACTTCAAGCATTAATAGCGTTTGAAGCTATCAACAGGGCCAAATTTCTAGCGTGGGCAAGTCACAAAAGTCAACGGAACTTGGTCTGCGTTTTGACTGTACAAGCTGCCCGGCGCCTTGTTGCTGGCTCGCAATTTCTTTGTCTGAACCCGCTGCTTCCATACCTCTCCCGATGCATTTTAAACAAATACTGTCTGCAGGAAGTCAATTTGCTTCGAAAGCAACATAGAATTCGTATTGCGGGCGGGGATGCTCCCGCGCCACTAAGGGATTTCGATGAGCTGCTATCGAGGTGCGCCCGCGGACTCTTTGGGTTTCGTACTTGTTTTCACGAATATGAATCCGCGCGTCTGTGCTCAGTGAGCTTTTAAGGTGGCCCTCTTTCAGATTCAACTGTCAGAGATTCTTACTCAACAACTTGGCACAAGCCGGCTGGATCAACCCAACCCCGATCCAAAGGCAAGCTATTACGATCTTGCTCACGGTGCGCCTACCCAAGTCACTCGCGGTAATTGCTGCGTTAGGACTGCGGCAATCGCGTGTATTTTCCCATTCCAAGCACAAAGTTTCGAAGTAGTCGAGGAAGAGACCAGCACCTTAGTTTGTGATGTTTCCTTGAGCCACACTGTGCAGATGGACAGAAACTGCGACGCTTTCTTCACACTGTTCCCCCCAAGCCCAAAGCAGTTCTCACTAGCATCGCTTTATCTCCTCAGATAGCCTAATTCATGTAATCACAGGAAAGTCTCTTGTAAAACCCTAACACCTACAACATTTGAGCGGATGTCTTGCCTCAACTTGTAGGCCGTATAGGCTTGTCTCCCACTGTTAGGCCTACAGACTGCGCCGTGAGTGACTTGAGCGCAGCGAGCCCAAGGAGCCTATGGCTTGGTGTGCCGAGCAGTTTTACGTGCTGGTGAGTCACAGGGGCAAGAGATTCTCGCGTGCGCGCCGACAGGGTCCGGGAAAACTCTTGCGTTCCTCATTCCCATCGTCACCACACTCCAGGTGCAACTTCCTTGCGCACCCTCCCATGGCTCCCGTTTGCCATAGTGCCCGCAGTGATCTTGTTCCTTTTGGAAGAGATGTCCTGGTAGGCGTGGGTAAACAAAAGGTCTCGTTCTCCACGCATCTCCGGAATTTCCAGGTTGGCACGAAGCGTGTGGCACAAATGCATACCCTCATGCCTGGGTGCAACACATGCATGCGCGTGAAGGCAAACACATGTATACCAAGGGGTGTGGGGTAAGCAAAAAAACTAAGGTGAGGCCACCAGCACCTCAGTGAGTGAAGAGAGCATGCAGGGGTAGCGCCGGGCCGTGACATCGTGCCACCTGCCCACTGAAGCGACCATTCACACACAAACACGCAGACATACTCACATTCCCGGTGTGGGTACATAGTGCAGCCGATCTTTTGTGGCTACGTGGTGCCAAAGGATTCGGTCCAAGAATAAGCCACACACACCCTCTCTCATAGTCTTGCCTCCCATTAGGATAAGCCACACACACCCTCTCTCATAGTCTTGCCTGCCATTAGGATAAGCAAACCCACACGCGCACACGCATTCCCTCGTGTGGGTGAATTGTTCAGCCGATCTTCTGTGGCTATATGGTGTCAAAGAAATCGGTCCAAGGATGCGCCACAGACACGCATGCCGCTATGGGTGGAGGGGTGGTGGGTGGATTTGTAACCTGCCGGGCCCCTCATATCCTGGGGGCCCATCCCGGGCTATGGGTGGAGGGGTGGCGGGTGGAGTTGTAACCTGCCGGGCCCCTCATAGCCCGGGATGGGCCCCCGGGCTATGGGTGGAGGGGTGGTGGGTGGAGTTGGAACCTGCCGGGCCCCTCATAGCCCGGGGGCCCATCACGGCAACAATGATCGGATCCCGGCAGCGATGATCGTATAACAGGTTGCACGGCAGCATATGGCGGGCGTCTCCTCAGCTTCCCTGCCCACGTGGCGAGGTTGCGGGATGTGCCGGAACTAACCGCCATGAACAGTTGTCGTGAAGGCGACCACTGATTGGTGAACTATTGCCACGGTACCGGCGCCGACCCCGGTTGCGGCTCCGGCTCCGGCTATTCCACCGGCTCGTTCCGCAGCAGATTGGCCACCTGGAGGGCTTGGGACACACAGGCATATGTGGGGATGGGACCCCAAGTAGGATCAGTGCGGAACTACAGTTACAGTGCAAGTGTGAAGCGCACTACTCAAGATCGCAGCTTACTTGCAGGGCGCCTTCAATCCATTGGAGTTGCTGTTGGGGGTAGAGGGCTGCAAGCGCAGTTCGATGGCGGGCGCTCATGATCAGAAGGAGACATTTCACTCTATCATTCTCTTGGGTCGATCTTTTGGTACTCTTGGCGTGTTGTGGGTGGTCAAGCTCTCTTGAGACTACAGACGACAGGCAGGGAGCAGGGTGATGGTTCTGAGTGCAGGCTCGGTGATGGGGAGGTGGCTCGGCCTGCTCAGGGGGTGGAGATGGACCGGCCTCAGTGACACAGGTTCAGTGCGCAGGCAGTGCAGTCACAGAGGCGCTTGGGTGGTGCAGTGAGTCTTAGGGGGTCGCGCTCTCCACTCTCCACTAGTCTAGGCGCTTGGGTGGTGCAGTGAGTCTCAGGGGTCGCGCTCTCCACTCTCCACTAGTCACAGAGGCGCTTGGGTGGTGCAGTGAGTCTTAGGGGTCGCGGTCTCCACTCTCCACTAGTCACGGAGCGCTTAGGTGGTGCAGTGAGTCTTAGGGAGTCGCGCTCTCCTCTCCACTAGTCTGGGGCGCTTGGGTGGTGCAGTGAGGTCTTAGGGGGCCGCGCTCTCCACTCTCCACTAGTCTGGGGCGCAGGTGGTGCAGTGAGTCTTAGGGAGTCCGCGCTCTCCACTCTCCACTAGTCACAGGCGCTTGGGTGGTGCAGTGAGTCTTAGGGGTGGCGCCCTCCCTCTCCACTAGTCACGGCGCTTAGGTGGTGCAGTGAGTCTTAGGGAGTCGCGTTCTCCACTTTCCACTAGAGTGAGTCTTAGGGGTGCGCGTTCTCCACTCTCACTATTGAGCTCCGGAAATTGTGGATAGCGTTCGAAATGTGTGCTGAAATGGGTACATCGTGCGGGCTTCATGGCCTTCCGGTGCCAAAGACAACGGTCAGGATAAGCACGCACACACACTCGTTTAGGGAGTCCCATTCTTCACTAGTGAGCTCCGGAGAATCCGGATGAGTGTCCCGAAGTGTGTGCTGAATCCTTTGATCCCCGGCGTGGGTACATAGTGCAATCTCCTGTGGCTTCGGGGTGCCAAAGGATTCGCAAGGATAAGCACGCACACACACTCGTGCTCTCTCTCTCTCTCTCTTTGCCAGCCATTAGGATAAGCACACACACACGCACGCCTGTACTCTTGCCGAGCATTGGAGCGTGCACTGAACACTCGGCGAAACATTTGCTGGTTGATATGCGCCGCTTGCGCTGACACGTTGAATGAAAGCCCTGCTGGCAGGACGTGTAACACAAAGACTGACCGGTGACGGCCGTGGGAGGCACCCTCCCCAGGCACACAAGAGCGAAGGTGTGCGCGCGCTGATGCTGTGCCCAACACGAGAGCTTGCGCTCCAACTGCATCGCCAGCTCGTGCTGCTGCTGCAGGTGCGACTTTCAGCACGGCGCGCCATGGCAGGTCCGCGACACCGAGGAGCCGGAGTCGCAAAGTGCCTTCAAACTGCGAAGTGCATCCCTTGAGTGTTGAGTGCTGTACGTCGCAAAATTTCACAACGTGCATCTTCCGTGCAGACCACTTCTTGCTGCACCCTTCCTCTCTGTTTGTGTGGACACTGATGTCTACATGGTACTTCATTAATTTCAGCATATCCAAGTTGAAACCTCCACGAGGTTGTGAAGCTACCTATCACTCCCAAAGTAATGAAGCCACCTACCATTTCTGACGTAGTGAAACGTCCTATCATTCCTACACCTCCGCTTGGCCCTGATTGGACCGCTGAGGGGGTCTGCTGGAGGCGCTGGTCGGGCCTTCAGGGCCATCCGAAGCTGTTCCGCAGCTGCGTCCTGAGCAAAGCCAACGCCGGCAGCGCTGACTTCGCCAACATCGACCTGCTCTTTGCCACACCCTTGCGCCTCAACACGCTCATCCAGCAGGTGCCTCCAAGCAGACCTCAAAAGCCATCGCATAGCACTGCCACCCCTCAAATATCATTCCTGAGGCACCCTGTCGACTGCCCCTCAAATATCATTCCTGAGGCACACCCCTGAAATATCATTTCTGAGGCACCCTGTTGACCGCCCTCAAATATCATTCCTGAGGCACCCTGTCGACCACCCCTCAAATATCATTCCTGAGGCACCCTGTCGACCACCCCTCAAATATCATTCCTGAGGCACCCTGTCGACCGCCCCTCAAATATCATTCCTGAGGCACCCTGTCGACCACCCTCAAATATCATTCCTGAGGCACCCTGTCGGCCGCCCCTCAAATATCATTCCGGAGGCACCATGTTGACCGCCTCTCGAATATCATTATTGAGGCACCCTGTCGATCGCCCCTCACATCCCCAGGAGAAGATTGATCTTAGCAAGGTTCAGTACGTTGTGATGGACGAAGCGGACAAGTTATTTGACATGGGATTCGTCTCTCAGGTGCCTCCCAGCCCTCCGTATTGCTCGTGCCGTGATACACACTTGCTTCAACGCTTGAGGGGTGCCATGTTGAAGGCATCACCCCTTCCTCAATGTTCGTATGGGTGTCGTGTCCATGGCAGCACCCCCCCTGCTAGCACGAGTGCCCCCCCGTTCTGCTTCTGGGGTCCTCTCCGCCCTTGCCTGCTCGCATCTGCTGCGAGGGTGAAAGGTGATTGAAAGGGGGGTGAAAGGGGGTGCCCGCAATGGAGCTTGCCATGGCCGAGCTTGCGAGTTGAGGGTTGGGAGTATCTTGGATGGGTGTGCATGGTGGCAGATTGACACGTGCCTGAATGCGTGCACCAACCCTGCTCTTCAGCGGGCCCTCTTCAGCGCCACTCTGCCGGAGGTGGGTCTCTTCAGAGCATCCAGCAGCTTCCCCAGACTTCGCTGGCGCCACTTGGGAATAGTACCGCTTGCCCTTGACACTCCTGACTGGCCCCTGCTTGCCACCCGATCAGACGGCCACCAACCATGTTTCATGCACTTTACACCCCAAAATAGTTTCAATCCAGCAGCATAGCCTACGGCACGCTCACACTGGCGCCAGCTGCGTGTGTACTGTGCCGTGGCGCGAGCTGGCGCGAGCTGTGTGTGCTGTGCCGTGGCGCGAGCTGCGTGTGTGCTGTGCCGTGGCGCGGGCTGCGGGTGTACTGTGCCGTGGCGCGAGCTGCGTGTGTGCTGTGCCGTGGCGCGAGCTGCGTGTGTGCTGTGCGTGGCGCGAGCTGCGTGTGTACTGTGCCGTGGCGCGAGCTGCGTGTGTGCTGTGCCAGCCGAATCACTAGGCGCGCGATGTCAAGGTTGAGTGTGCAAACTATTTTGTGAGTAGTGCACAATGCCATATTTAAGGTGGCGACACTTTCGTCGGCTCGACCCCACTGAAAACGAGGGGAAGCGTGGTACGCCATCGCCATACAGTGGCATGACACGGCGCTTTAGTCAAAGTCATCTAATGAAATGAGGCACGACAGTAAAGACGATCGCTCGACCGTAAATGTAAATCATTCGATTGCGATCACAGACTCAGTAATTAATCGCAGCAGTCAGATCACGCTTATTTCTCGTTTCCCCATGACAGGCTTAACACTCTCCAGCAGTTTTATAGTGGTAAGCGCTGCCTAGCAGTGTGTTAACCTCGCACAAATTAGTCAACATGAACACAATTTTCTTGCATAACATATCTCAAATAGGTATTATAAGTGCATTGGAACGTCCCAAGGCCAAGCGCGGCTTCATTAACCCCAGATTCGCTAACGCCAATCCCGCGGTCGCAATCTTGCGGCCAAGCGGACCACGGGATGCTATAGCGCGTCATAACTTGCGTGTTTAGACACATAAGTTACGGCAACTTACCAACTGAAGTTACAGTTCCATGAAACAGTGCGCAAGGTAAGTTCATTTGGGCGCAGAATGTTCCGATGGCGGGCGTTGACCCGTGATCGGAACGGGCGGATCTATGTGTTATATATGGAAAGCAACCCTATCTAGAAGGTGTGAACGGTCGGTTGAAGAAGCTCCCAGTCGTGCATGGCACGTACTGTTCTCATTACTAAGCTAATTCTAACCCAATTATAACAAATTTAACCTAATTCGTACAAAGTACCATTTCGAGTTGCGTGAAAGGGGAATACTTGCGTCTGCCGGTTTAGAGTAAGTCTGCAAGGCGGCCAAGTCTATAATGTTCAAATTGGAGTGCAACAGAATTTTTGTGGTTTCAGACTTTCAGAATCCGTGACTCCTGCTGCAGTAGAGCCGAATGACACATGTAGCTCCGTGACACAAACAGGATGTACAAGTAGCCACGAAGCGACACGCCTGTTCAGCTCTGTTCCTTTTGCTCTTGCAGACAGGAACTTCACGGGTACCTACGGTACTCTGTGAGGCACACTGCAAATCCGATTTTGTAATTTTCTTCACCTGTTTCACCGGTAAAACAGTAGAGTAGGTAGTGACTAGACCACTTGGTTGTACGACGGCGATCGAACGACGACAGGAGATCTGACAGAGAAGTCGCGGGGACGGCGTTACGACTTCAAACGACGGCTTCACAGCGGCTACGACAGTACGATTGACTTCACTGTTACTCCTCTGAGGGAGAGAGAATGGCTGGTTCTTCGAAGGGCAAGTCTACAGAGGATTTCCCTCCCCTCCCGGGGAAGCCAGACATCGGGCAGGCTTCCCCTTCCCCGGCAGCACCGTCCACTCAGGACGTGCTGTTACAACAAATTCTGACGATGCAAAAGCAGCAAGGGGAGCTGCTTGAGATGCAGAGGCAGCAGGCAGAGGATCATCGACTGCTGCGTGCTGAGCTTCAACGTCAAGCACAAATCAACGTTGAGCTGGAGGCGAAGGTGGCAGCGAAGCCTGGGACTTCTGACCCGGAATCCGCAGCCAAGACCGCCGAGCAACTTCTGGAGAGAAGGAAGAAGCTGGACTACGTGCCAGCAGCCTCCGTCAACCCGTTCCCACCGCGGCCGGCGACACTGACAACGAGGATGCCGCAGTTGTACGACCTGCACGGCAGCAAGACGTACGACGCGCTCTCCAAGAAGTCCAACTCTTCGATGAAGTACGAGTGCATGGTTCTGGCTCCAGCGCTGTCTTACTTGCACGACGTGGTGAATGCGTGCAACCAGGCGTTGGACGTGAACGAAGACTCCGGATTGACGCTGAGAGAATGGCAGAAACACTGCCACGAGGTTACCAACTCGGTCCACGGCGTGTACGTCATAATTATATAATTCTATAATTAAGAATACGAAGTGCCGCAGCAAGTAAAGCACGCACCGCAGGCCCTGACTGGACTCCGGTGGACGGGAGAACTTTTACGCGGATCTGTCTGTGAGCCACTGGAGTTAATTATAAACTGTCCTCGCCCCTTCATTACCATTGTGCACTACTCATATTTTGCACCCACAGGTATATCAAGGTATGCAGCAAGGATGGCGGCCCATCTGGACAGGCAGCTTGCCACCAGGCTCCTGACCAGGCTCCTGACCAGGCTCCTGACCAGGCTCCTGACCAGGCTCCTGACCAGGCTCCTGACCAGGCTCCTGACCAGGCGGCTGATGGGTCGCTATCTGCCGCGCCATGGCTCCCCTCATCCCGCAGGTGCCAGGTCGTTGCTTGCTTCTTTGTCGCCTGAGCGGGGGAGGGGTGCCCCCTGTGCAGGGTGTGGAGCAGATGGCGCGCAGCGTGATGACGCAGCCCATCCGCGTGACGGTGGGCGAGCGCAATGCTGCCTCGTCGACCATCTTCCAATCGCTGAAGTTCGTGGGGTCGGAGGACGGCAAGCTCATGGCTGTGCGGCAGCTCGTACGCGCCGGGGAGCTGTGCCCGCCCGGCATCCTCTTCGTCTCGTCCAAGGAGCGCGCTCAGGTCCGATGGGGGTCGAACTCTTGGCGAGGGGCCCCTCTGCCCCTTTGGGCGCCTCTCTGTTGTGCGCCACCCTCTTTGCCGTTGCTGCAGCTGCACTCTTAGAGTCTGATGTTCACAGGTGCGCCGCACCGGGGAGGACGGCGACTGCGAGCGCCTTGCAAGCATGTGATTAGTTCTGCGCGTCATCGGTGTGAAGCCGCACCAAGCCCACCCACTGGGAGGGAGGCTGATGGCGGAAGTTCCTGGGGGGCGCCTTCGACAGGGCTTGTACGACGAGCTCAAGTTCGACCACATGCGAGTTGGGGTGATCCACGCGGACATGAGCGCCACCAAGCGGGCGCAGACCGTCGATGAGTGAGCCGCTTGCCCGTGCGCCACCCCTTGCTCAGGGTGGCGCAACAGCGGACACGATGGGGGTGACAGACCGGTGGACTTGGTGCGGGTGACACAACAGTACTCTTGCTGTGGACAGCAGATGTGCTGTGGGTGACGTGGCGGTTGGCTTGCTGCAGCTTGCACAGCAGTACGCTTATTGCAGGTGACACAGTCGTGGGCTTGCTGCGGGTGACACAACAGTGGGCTTGCTGCGGATGACACAGCCGTGCGGTTGTTGCGGGTGGCGCGGCGATGGGCTTGCTGCATGTGACACACCAGTAGACTCGCTGCGGGTGACACAGCCGCAGGTTTCCTGTGGGTCACAACACTGTGGACTTTCTGCGGGTGACAAAACAGTGAGCCTGCTGTGGGTGACACAACATTGGGTTTGCTGAGAGTGACACAACAGTGATCTTGCTGCAGGTGAGCTTGCAGTGTGCATGTTGCGCGTGACACAACAGTGGACTTTTGGCGCGCGCTGTTTGGCGCGTGACACAACAGCGGATTTCTGGCGCGTGACACAACAGTGGGCTTGCTGCGCATGACACAACAGCGGATCTCGGGTGGGTGATACAACAGCGGATTTCTGGCGCGTGACACAACAGTGGGCTTGCTGCGGGTCACACAGTCAGTGGGCTTGTTTCAAGTGAGCTAGCAATCGGCTTGCTGCAGGTGACACAGCAGTGGGATCGCTGTGGGTGGCACAGTCGTGGGCTTGCTGCGGACGACACTTAGAAGCTTTCCCTACACCTTAGCACTGGCGCGTCACAGTGATGTCGGGAGCGGTGAGGGATGCGCGCAGGTTCCGTGCAGGGGAGACGTGGTTCCTCATAGCCACCGACGTGATGGCACGTGGCATGGACTTTATTGGCATCAATACCGTGCTCAACTTTGACTTCCCCCACGACGCGTTCAGCTACATCCACCGCATCGGCCGCAGCGGTCGCGGGGGACGTCCTGGCACCGCCATCACGCTCTTCACGGAGGACGACGCAGGTGCGCCCAAAGGGTGCCTGCCGCTGTCCCCTTGAGCCAGCTATCCTGCATCCACCCCCTGCCACCCCTTCTCTTCCCTTTGCAGGGCCTGTACTGCCCGGAGGCCCGCGCCAATATTCGCCTGTGCTCTCTGCCCCCCCCACCCCTCATCGAGCGCGTGTGCACCACCATGGGGGGAGCACTGTCCCCTCTCGCTCTTCTTGTGGGGTGAATGTGGGCTAGGGGGAGCGTGTACGGGGGAAGGCCGCACGGCCCAAGCGTGCATCCCGAGGGACCGTGAAGAACAGTGCTCGAGAGCTGCACAACTTGAACTGGTCCGTTTATTTTCAACAGTGGCAATTTTCCGAATCCGACAGTCTATGTACGATTCCAGAGAGCAAAATGCGATGCATTCCTTTGTCGCTCCCCCGGAATCTCTTCGGACCTTCCGATGTTCCCGATCTATACACATCGGACGGCTCAATTTTAGTTGGGCAGCCCTACAGTGCTCGCGGGACTCGATGAACCTGTAGGAGGCACGGGTGGAGGCGTAACGCTGTCTGTGGGGCTCGTGCAGGGCAGCTTCGCACGATTGCAAACGTGATGCACGCCTCCGGGTGCGAGGTGCCGGCATGGATGCTGTCCCTTGACAAAGCAAGAAAGCATCGTAAGGTGAGCAAAGGCCTCCCGCACCCGGCAGAGTGTCTTGACGCATACGGTGGTGCGCTAAAACCCTAAAACCCTCAGTATGCTACCAGAAAGCATCGTAAGGTGAGCAAAGGCCTCCCGCACCCGGCAGAGTGTCTTGACGCATACGGTGGTGCGCTAAAACCCTAAAACCCTCAGTATGCTACCAGAAAGCATCGTAAGGTGAGCAAAGGCCTCCCGCACCCGGCAGAGTGTCTTGACGCATACGGTGGTGCGCTAAAACCCTAAAACCCTCAATATGCTACCAGAAAGCATCGTAAGGTGAGCAAAGGCCTCCCGCACCCGGCAGAGTGTCTTGACGCATACGGTGGTGCGCTAAAACCCTAAAACCCTCAATATGCTACCAGAAAGCATCGTAAGGTGAGCAAAGGCCTCCCGCACCCGACAGAGTGTCTTGACGCATACGGTGGTGCACTAAAACCCTAAAACCCTCAATATGCTACCAGAAAGGACGTCTGGCGGCCCGTCTGGCCATCCCAGCACGTGCGGCGGTGCACCAAGGATTGCGGGTTCACATCCGCCTGAGCTCAACCCGGGCGGCGCACCTTTGGGGATCCTCCGAGGGGACAGTGTTTTTGGGATGGGGGCGGCTCAGAGACCGAAGCCTGAAGAGGAGGTGGCGGAGGACGAAGAGGATACGGCTGAGGAGGAGCCGAAGCTGAAGAGAAGGAAGGAGGCGGAGAAGGCGGGAGGCAAGGGCGGCGCAAAGGGTGGGAGAGGGAAAGTCGGGGTGAGCACCGTGCCTGCGTTTGACAACCAGAAGCGTGCTAAGAAGAAGGCGATGGTGGCCGCCTCGAAGCAACGTAAGCAGAAGGCCGAGGTCAGTAATCTACCTGTCCTTTACCTTGGGACTAAGTGAGGGCCAACAGTCCGACACTTTGCGCGACGCTCCACGCACAGCGCCAGACCAAAGCGATGGACAATAAACTCCCTCGAGTGGCTTGATTGGGGCCTGTCACGTGTATCCTCGAACTACAAGGAGCTGGAGTAGCATGCGGGACGATCCTGTATTGAATAGGGGAGGGGATTTTTGTTGTTTACTGTCTCCTTGCGAGCTGGGATAAGCCTCTCGCCGCTTATAGCGTGAGCGGATATCTCCGGTGGTGTTGCGCACTCTCAAAGCTCCTTATGAAGGTGATATGTGCTACAACATTGATGAAGCTTCCTGCACATTGCATCAAAAGGCATCGCGGGCCTTTGGGGTTGGTTTCGTTGATATGATTGTGCCTCTGATGCACACAACGGTGATATGCTTGTTACTGCAGGATGCGAGCACAGATTAAGAAAGAGTACATATAGCTTAGTTGCGTGTGAACTGTTGTTAGAGAGGAAGGCAATCCATCTTCCGGCCACTTTGGATCGTAATAGCTCGAGTACCTGGAACTGATGATAATGTAATCTAAACAGAGGGTGGAATTGAAATGCACGTGTTAGCTTGAGACCCATATCAATGGGATTATTCAACTTCGACCTCTTGCTTTAGTCAAGGTTGGCCCTTAGGGGGGCTTAGAAGCTGCCGACTGCATGATTGCACCTATTAGCTATCCATTCCGGTTGGTCATTACAAGGCACATCTCTCATTATATCTTCACAATCGCATTATCAATTAGGTGACCACATCTCAAGAGATGATGAGTCTTGATAAACGCTATAGCACCATTCTCGCCAATAAACCAGCATGGAAGAGGTATCATGATCTTTATTGTAAGGTTCACATCTCACAAATGAAAGGTGAAAGGCACAGTTAACAAATAAACTCATCCGAATGCCAAAACTACAACCTATGAATAAACAACATGCAAATCCCCAGTTTTCACCCATGCTGATAATCATGACTAGCCCTGCAAGTCGTGCAAGGCAACCACCGTGTGTGTATATATATATATATATATATATATATCGCGATACTTGAACGGCGGTCTACTGCTCTACTTCACTTAGACCTTAGGAAGGATCGTTATATGAAGTTGCCATAGATCATGCCGCGTATGGCGCATGCATCATGATAACTGTCCACGCCCCCTCCTCTGCCCTCCCGTTCCACCACCATAGTCTCCGCCCCCCGCGACTGTCCCGGCCACGGCCGATTCTCCGCCAGCGTGACCTTTTTAGCGCAGCTTGCATATTTTATCATGTTGTACTGGAAATGGCTGAACAACACAACAGAAAGGCTGGCAGACACACGGGAAACAGTGATAGACGAAAAGCTGAAGAGCTGATAATATTCCACGTCTATATAATATCAGTCTGTGAGGCTAGGTGTCGTGTCACATGTCGCAGTGCCACCGAAGCGACTCGCGGAGCACTTGAGTCATCGAGCAGTGCCGATATCGATATCGGCAAAACTCGAGATTTCAGCACATCACCTCGCTGAGGTCGTGTAAGCAGATGCACAAAGACAGTGACTGACGCACACCACCCTAGCTAGTGAGGCATGTTAGAGCATGATGCAAGCCCCCCTAGTTAACAAACGTGGACACAATATCACAAAGAGTGTACCGACAAATAAGGCGAACCGCCTTTACTTCTAAGCGTTTTAGTTCAACTCAAAGAACTATCCATCGAAGATACATATCAAATCATTAGCAATAATAATAATAATAATAATAATAATAATAATAATAATAGTGATATTTACGTCGACGTGTAAGGCGAAGCCCTCGAAGCGTCTACTCTAAGATAAATTGTTTGCTCCTTGTCTGCTGCAACGATTTCTACACATACTGCCGCCCCACCGACGACTTCGACCGTCTTCCAACCTCGTGCAACCGTTCTTGGAAATAACTTGGAACTATGTTCATTATAACTCCGCCGACGGAGTCTGGTGCATCAGCTTTAGCAATATAAAGACACAGCAACTCAAGGCTTCAACTTCGATTCCATAGGACTCCAAGTGGGCGTTCTGCTGCCATAGCGAGTCTGAAACATCGAACGTTTAGCCATAAGACTGCTACCAGAAGGATGCCAACAAGTCTGCACACCCCTGTGGCCAACAGCCAAAATGAACCAAGCACATAAAATAAGGAAACATCAGGAAACGTAGCATCAATGAAAGAAGAAATGCCGTAAGCCTGTGGTCACCAACGTAGCATGTGAGAAACAAAATGTTGACAGCGTTGAACCCTCTAGTCCAAGGAAAAATCCATACGACGAATCCTCCATAAGTCAAACCCTCAAGACCATGGTTGCGTTATGCAGCAGAACAATTGTGGCATGCGCCCAAGATAATGACGTCGTAGTAAATAAAGCAATAAAGCAAAGCTATGCCACCTCCTCAGATCCTTTCGTCACACGTTCAAACATTCAAAGCGCGTTACATTTTTCCATCCATACGATAAGTAGTAATTGCTCCCTCCAAAATTAACACTCCGAATTAACGGAATACGTGAAAACGTTGTCATTGACAAAACAGAACGTGTGTCCAAGGCCAAGCGACCAAGGCACCACCAATCCAAACGCTAGTCAACGGTATACTTAAGCAGAAAATGGTAAGCAAACCGCGCTACCCGGAGTCGTTTTGCGTGAGCCCAAATACCAAAATTTCCGGAGGCAAGCAAGCCATAGTAGAAACCTCGAACAACGAAAGGAGTACGCCCCAAGAAACGACAAGCATGCAAAATGATAACCGGTGCCAACAAACGAGAGAGGAGAGACGCCCAGGCATCTACCAGAAGAGCGAAGATGAGGTCGTCCACCACCATACCGACGCGCGTGGCCACTTACTCAAGGTGCCAAGGTCATTTCCATCGAGAGAGTGGGGGGAATCGTCCCCCGATCAGAACTGCATATACGAAACTAGAATTCGTCAACACAAGCAAAGTAAGCGGTGTCGACGAAGCGAATACGTGGTCCATAACCTACTGGAAATGGCTGAACAACACAACAGAGAGGCTGGCAGACACACGAAAAACAGTGATAGACGAAAAGCTCAAGAGCTGATAATATCACACGTCTATAAATCATCAGTCTGAGAGGCTAGGTGTCGTATCACATGTCGCAGTACAACTGTGTTGTACAACTGTCACCGAAGCGACTCGCGGAGCACTTGATTCATCGAGCAGCCGATCTCGATATCGGCAACACTCGAGATCTCGGCATGTTGCGGTTTCCATGTCGACATGATTTGCACGAGCCCCCCGGGGCGCGCTGTGATTCAGAGCGAGTGTTGTTCATTCTAGCCTGCCCAATATAATTACGCGTTCGTAGGGCATGGTCCTCTTTATCAGCTTTAATGTGTTACTATTATTATGTGGAGTGTTAAAACGTTTGATAGTAGTTATTCCCGCCCCCCTCTCCTCCTCGTGTGCCATAATATTGCAGTAGAGCAACGACTCGCGGGCAAGCAGTGTAATACTGCAATATAGATATATCAACATATCGATTTATGCGATATAATACGGATCGATTTATATCTTCTGCGGATCTATCAATATCGATTGATCATTAGCAGATATCGGCAGATATACCAGTCTGAGAGAATATATTGAACATATCTATCTTGACTGTGTTCACAGAATGTTTCGATAAGATAGACACGCCCGTCTTGCCCATTATATGGGCTTATGGTTTTAGGGTTTATGATCGATGACGGTCATACACTCGACTAAAGGAAGTAGTCACACTCGGATCTGGCAGGGTCGTGACACTTTCACGCAGATACCTATCGTTATCAAGGGGCGGTATCAGGATTCTTTTTGCTATCGATAACTTTGAATATTTATTGCTAAAAAACTATCGATTGGTGTGATATCACGAAACTGATAATTTTTAATATCGATTGATATGAATAACACTGTAAACCACTGTCGATTTCGGATATGAATAACGGTGAAAATGTCATCGATTGATATTTAGAAATTTTGGCTATCGATAATCGATAATAATGATACCGATATTAGCCTCAAAATATGTTGATATTTCGATATCTGAGATATCGATACCCACAAGCAGGGGGGGGCAGTTGGGGCCTATCTCAAGCAATTCAGGGGCTAAAGATAAGCCACAGCAAGGGTTTAAAAAGATGAGTCACACCACGGGTTGAAGATGAGCAAGGCAGAGTATCAGTTGGTCCAAGGTGGCATCATTAGTCGATAACGATAGTTACAAAAAAGCTATTAGTCAATACCGATATTGTCAAAAAAAATCAGTTAATACCGATAATAGCCACTCAGAAATTAGTCGATATTGATATTCCGATATGTACAAAAAATGCATTAGTTACCGTATCGATATTCTAATACACTACTATGATGTCGGATGACTATTACCCGACCCAGCTACACAGGTGTTAACATCCAATATCATATTCAGCCAGTTCTATCGCAGAGAAAGGTGTCACTCCATGGTCTACGAAATTCGGTCGATTTGCCTAGTTGCATTGCAGCCATGCAATGCAACTATGCAGTCATTACAGTCATGCCGCATTGCAGCAGCCATGCGCGAGTGCTATATGGCACCTTCCATGGCATTTTCTCAAGTCACTTCGCAAGCCGTGAAGGCCCGCTCTACATCTGCAGTGCTTGCAGGCGCGGCCAAGAATTGTCGTGCCATTTTGGACATGTAGGACAGGTCGACACCCGATCACCATTAAACAATCCACACTTTGTTTTCAAATTCTCAGTTGACACGAGGCACTCAGACCAATGGAAAAAGGGAAACGGTAGCCTCTCAATTATGTCGCGAGGTCTTTTTATTTGTCGTGTCGCAAAAAAAAAAAAAACGTTTATATTAACGACGCTTCGCAGCTTTTTCAGAAATATACTGTTTTTCATTTCGTTTCCCTTAAAGGAGCGAAACAGGTTTCCTGGAAAAAAGTGACCTCGACAGGCCACACCGCAGGAGCTGTCCCTCAAAAATTATGCCGTTGGAATATTTCCAAAAATGCCCTGCCGATGTCAGCAGTCCTACCCAGGATTGTGTCGAGCGCTCGCGCTTTACCGGCCAATCATGATGATGCGATAGCATCTGAGGGATACCACGAATATGGGACATAAGCATAATAACCAATTGTAATTTTAATGCCCAAAAATTTCTAAATGCGATCGATGCTCCAAGGCCAGAGGTGTGCGTCTTGGGCGAAAGCTCCCGCGTTTAATCTAACGGTTTTACCGATCTCAGCAGTCCTACCCCGGATTGTCTCGACCGATCATTCGTAGCCGACAACGAGAGACACGGGTAACAATTACATATTTTACCCCGAAGATATGCGGAATTTCCAATTATGAATTTGTCGCAACACTTCTCTAACAGGTTTACCGATCTCAGCAGTCCTACCCAGGATTCTGTCGATCGATCGTTAGTAACCGACAACGAGAGACACGGGTAACAATTCCATATTTTACCCCGAAGATATGCGGAATTTCCAATTATTTACGCATCTCGTGATTCAAGATCATCTCACCACTCATATGCGGAGACACGCGGCGCGGCCCCGACACAAATGGATATGGCATGATCCTGGTCGGCAACGTCTCCATTCTTCTTCAAGCTCTCTCTCATCTTGGTGCGCCTACCTGCTGTCTGAGCGGCTTGTGTTTTTGTTTGACCAATGATTTTTGCGCGCTGCTTTTCTTTGTCGATATTTCATATTGACCTTGTTTTCGTGTGCATGCGTGGAACCCGGCGGGGGGGCCTTCCTGTGATGTTCTCACATAAGCCGCATGCCGCCAGCAACTGATTCTGGTTTCCTGCGATATAGGGTTACTTGGAGGCCGTCGGGCGTCTTTACATTTCGCCTGACGGTTTGGGTGCAATTCCCAACAGGAATTCTTCTTTCCTGAGCAGTGATTTTCTTTTGCAGGTTGCCGTGTATGCTGTGCCTTTTCTGAAGCTGACAGCAATGCTGCTGGCGGCATCCGTCTTTCCCACTAGCCCTTCTACTAAGTTGATGGGATGCTCGGAGACCGGCGGGCTTCTCTACAGCCCGCCGGTTTGGGTTCGATTCCCAGCATCCTTACTGACCAGCGTTTCGTATTTTTGCAGGTTGCTATGTTGACGCTGTGCTTCTTTTGCAGCCGCCAGGAACGTTGCTGGCGGCGTTGACTTCCGTTACTTTGCATTGTTTGCGCAGTTTGATTTTTTCTATTAATTTCACTATCCTGTTGATTTGGGCATGGCCTGCTGTTAGAATTAAAACGTGTGGCGTGTAAACTCCCACCCGAGGACGAAGTACCGGCTGTCGGTATATCGGGTTCAATTCCCAACGTGCTGACAGATTCCGTGGTCGGGCGTTGCAGGCGGGAAACGTTATAGATTTTGATATTTTACTTGTTGCTAATTTAGTAGACCAGTTTCACTTGTTGCCTTGGACCGGCAAACCTTTAAGTAGAAGCTTAGTCTAGAACGAATGTGTAAACAATATCAACTATGGCATATCGTAAGGTGTAATTTGTGAATGTTTCTTGAATGCTTGCTTGCTTCTGTATGCCTGTGATAGTATGCATATAGTTATGTAGCATCATCCGACTAACGGTCTAATAAAGTGCGTTGCATATCATTCGCGTGGTATAATTTTGTTTAATAAGTTTGTATTTCAAGTCATAATCGCGGTACTATTCGTTTGTGTTCCCCCTAGCTTACTTTCATTTTCGGAAATTTTCTGTGAATTTTCACAACAAACTTGAGTGTGGAACTCACTGCTGTCGCAGCTGCGACAAACATGTGAACCACACTCATTTCTGTCGCTCGATATAATATATTACAGTTTTGTCGCACGGTGCGACAAATAAAAAGACCTCGCGACAAAAATGAAGTGCTACCAAGGGGAAACAATACAACGCAAAGGATCGAGTCCATCCGATATTCAAATATTCCGATATATTTTCCGATATATCAGTGATTGGTATCAGTCAAGGCGCTATATTGATATTTCCGACGACAGATACTATCGATATATCGTATTATTTATCGCCGACTATCGGATTGCAATCTCAAACTATCGATTCTTCGAATGTGCAGATTTTGGTGCTTCATATTTAATTCATAGCAAATCATGTATAAATGCCCAAATAATCGATTATCTTATCGTTTGTGCCGATTATGGATACCATTTCCCGAATATCGGAATGTATCGATACCGAAAAATCAAACTGATATAGAGCCCCTGTATTAGTCAAGAACGATATGTGCATACATGTCATCAGTAGATAACAATATTACGTAATGTGTTATCAGTCGATATTGATAATCGCCGATAGCGCAATAAAAATGTATCGAGTAATAGTAATATCACCGATATATCGATATATCGGTTATCGGAAGTTTACAATACCTAGCCTTGCAGATGAGTCACATCAGGTGAGGATCGAACGGATTTCGAGGACGAGTGCGCTTGATCGGACCCTTGCCGTGAGGGACAATCGGTCAAGGGTAACACCGGACGATGGCGCTATCTTGCGACGCTTGACTCCGCTTCCGCGCTTTCCCATGTATTTTAATTGTGGCTACGCCAGTGTCACTGTCCGGCTATATTGTGATGCCCCATGGTCAATAGCATAGTCGAATATAGATCTTCGACTCACGTATAAGTGCACACAGTGTGATTGGTCGTTTCCAACTAAGGAAGTGAGGATTCCAAGCGAGATCGTTTCGACCAAGTCACGGGATCCATGTGACCATGTCCCGTCGTCCCTTGCCCTTGTCGTATTAGCGATATCTGCTGAATATCGCGATACGCGGGGTTCAGCTACGGCGCATATCGATATGACGCGAAAAATCCGATATCGATAAATCGATATACAAACCCCCCAAACCACTATCGATATATGAATAAGTACCCAAAGTGTTATCGATTGATACGAATAACTTTGAAAATGTTATCGATTGATATGATATTTTCGATATATATATATATATATATATCGTAATATCGTAATATCAAGATATCGATACCGTCCCTTGATCGTTATCGATCAATCTCAAATCGGGGGTCACGATTTCGCGATACGGATCGAACCGTTCGATAATCATTGATGCGCATATGCGGAGCGACGGCATTCCCACATTTTGTCACTTCAGCAACCTCCCACGAGTCGGGACGCAGACATCCGACTCGCGCGTGCCTTGCGTGTACGTGACAAGGACACGCGAGTCAGCGCATGAGTGCAAGCAGCGGGAGACTAAAGCAGACGCACAGCCACAATGCCTAGGTTTTCTAAAACCCCGGTTTTGAAAAAATAACCCAGGGTCATAACCCAAAACCCCCACCGCGCCGTATAACCTGTTATAACCTCCCGGTTGTATTTTTCCAATAACCCGGTTATTGTAACACAAAATAACTATCATACTGAAGAGCTCATTTTGTAATAAACGATAAGACACCAGGACACCAGCAGTACAACCGCGATACGTATGTGCTTACATATGTACTTAAAGCAGGTGCTGCGAGCAAAAGAGTGCTTGCAAGCAACGCGGCTGCTGCCGAGAACGGTCCGTCCCAGGCCTTGGGGTTCCGCCGCTTTTTGAAGTATCTAACAGACTATCGGTGAACGCTTATCGATGCATGACGTTGTTACCCTGGGTCCAACCGCGCGAGAGGTAGAGGAAGAGCCTAGAGGGAATGTCGTAATCAAATCGAATTTGGGTTCTTGTAGATGTCGAAGCCCAGTGAGGGCCCTTCACCAAACCATAGTGTGATAGTGATTTTGATTGTACTTGGCCGCTGAAGCGTGGTCTTGACGCGAGAAAAGTCTCGTCTAAGAGTAACCGCCGTTATATATTCGGGATAAACAGTACAGTCAAAATATGGCTTACACTTATGATATAGATAAACTCGGAGAAGTCCCAGGATTAATCCTGTGGGTTCTACCTAGGATTGCTGTACTCGAGTACGGAGTACAGACTACAGTAATATGATATGACGGACTGGGGACCTAACGGAGGGGGGCGGGACAGTCTACAGTTGATACATCAAATCCAGCAGGTTGGCCTCTTAGGCCTCCGCAGATCAGAAAACCTCAGTTTTCAGATCAGCTACGGATGATTGTCATTCTGACAGTCACCCTCCGCAACTCAGAAAACTTCCAGTTGAATGTAATAAGACATGCGTGTTAGTTCAGTGCTTGCATTCCCGTCAACGATTAAACTAGTTAATATAATCGTTGAACTAATAAATTGTCGTTTCATAATGCAATACTTTATTAGTTTAATCGTACCCTTCTCGTATAAGGTCCACCGGTGAGGGAGAAGATCGAGCCCGCCTTCATGCTCACCTTGCCTCCCTTGGGGCACGGCGCACGAGATGAGAAATATTCCGGAGATGAGAGAAATATTCCGGAGTCACGCGTCACGCGAATGTGATAGTGGAGATGAGAAATATTCCGGAGTCACGCGTCACGCGAATGTGATAGTGGAGATGAGAAACGATCCCAGAGATGATAAACATGATATGTTCATGACTCCATGCTCAAGCTCGAGCAGCTTCACCATGCTCAACCTGATGAAAGGAGATCCCGTGGCGAACCTTACACTTCAAGCCTAGCCAAGTTGACGGGAATTTGAATTTGCCGTACAAGGAGATTCCTTGACTAGTTAACTTTTCACCGATCGCATGCGCTTTTGTGAGCAGAATTTCGTCGCTGATTGGGGCTCCTGCATTTTTAATCTGCAGGTACCAAATGTACAGTGCCTTTTCGAGTTCCGGGGATATAAGAACCCCTATTCTTCTTAAGAGCTTTATCCTCGCTTGCGTGATGTGTCGAATTGTGATTCTAACGCTCTTTTTTGCTTCTTGAGGGTTGCAGATATGGTAGCTTGGCTGGGCGCTTTTGGCAAGTTATAAAGATTCTGTGCTCTCCTCGCTAGCTCTGCCAGTGTCGGGAACTGGCCATGCGCGTTTTGCTCTGAAGCCCACGTAAGAATCGGCTGTTTAGCTTCAAGGGAGAATGCTGTATTGGTTTGAAGCCTCTACAAGATGCGCCAGGGACTCGCTCGCGACCCGTGGCGACGGGCTAAAAGTCCATGAAAGGGTGAAAGATATCAAGCATATCGATGCTTGAAATCTGGCGGCGAGGTTGCGGCTGGCATCGGATTTGGACACGAGGAACTACGAATGCATTATTAGTTCAGTGCAGTGAACTGGTAAATAGTTTAACATGCACTGCTGATAAATTATTAATTCAGTGATACTTTTTAAAGCTGATAATTAATAAGTTCAGTGATATATTGGTGTATGCACAGATTCGGGGATTAGTTCAGTGCTTTATTAGTTCAATACTTATTAGTGCAATGACGGGTGCATTGTACAGTGAAAGCTCACTTGTAAGACTGTCCGGATTTGAGGATCGGTCCGGATATTCTTACATATATAACATACAACATCAAAATTACACTCCATATTCAAGTACACAACACAAAAACAAATTTCCGGTTCGATATTCTTACAGTCGTTTATTCTGATAAGTGAGCTTTCACTGTAGTTGAAAAATAATTGTGCCTTAGTTCATCTCCCCGTGTCCTTGTAGGGTACCATAAGCCAAGGCAAGAGAGGATAGGCGGAGTCCCTTGCTAGAATACAAAAGGGAACCTTCATGCCACAAGAAAAACGGCAAGGAGCTTGCTTTGGAAACAAGGTGCCGGTATTTCCACGTAACGCGAGGGAGGAGTTGCGAAAAACACGAGCATCATGCACGCTTCCTGGCCATGCAACAACGATGTCCAAGAAGATTAAGTCTAGAGAGCATGCACCCTGCACCAACATACTGTAGAACCCTTTTCGATTGAGCCAATCCAAAGACTCTACTCTTGCTCGTTTATGCGAATGTGCGAAGCGTCGATACCCCACAAAAGTTGGGAAGACCACGATGTCCACGAAACTTTCGTGCGATGTTTTTGAACTCCTCCATGGTAGAAGGCCAATATACATATCGTTTGCGAATAGCAACAAGAGCGACTACGAATTTTCTCAAATATTTAGAGGAATGAAGTACGAGCTCCCACTTCAAATAACTTTTGGATAACGCGAGGGCTTGTGTTACGAGCCATAATATGTAATCCTATAGCTGTGCACAAAGGAACATCGATAGTAGGACCTCGCGAGGTTTGCATATATGGGGCGACTTGCTCACAAAGTTCGTCGAAGGATTCTTTAGTCATGCGAAAGGTGTCGACCCAATGGGCGGAAGTTGTGCGAGGAGATTGCATTTCGTCGTTCCACCAAGTCCCTTGCCAATGTGCTTTGTCAAGATCGCGCCCTTCTTTTTTGGAGAGACTTATTTGTGCAAGGCACAGAAGAACGCCATAGTCGTGGCTTCTCGTGAACATCGAATTGCGTGGCAGTCGAAATACCCAAATCTTCTTCACGACCGCGGTCACGAAACTGAAGACCGCGGTCACGATTACCGTGGTCACGTTTACGCTGGTCATACCATTGTACCAGGACCCAAAACCCCAACGCACCGGAATGATGTGATCTACCCACCGAAGGGAATGGTATACTCTGATGCCGTATGCTATGACTGATGACAGGATCCACACAAGCAGGATGAGAGTCAGCATGACAGACGCCTGTCCACACGCCGGTATAAGAATGGCAGTGGTGATCCGAATGCCAATGCCAGTGGCCCGTGCCAGTGTCCATGCCAGTAATGCCTGGGGACGGTGAACAGACGGTGCCCCGAGGGCTGCAGTGTGGGCAAGTGCAACTCGGGTACAGCAGTAAAGTGTCCAGCTGTCCCGGGTGAGCCAGGTGGGTGTTATAGTCCAGGAAGATCTCGGTCTGAGCTGAGGCATCTTTGATTGTACTTCAATGGATTCCGCATGCATGTACCGAACGCGCTAATAATGGCTAATCCATGGCGTTCACCTTATGCAACTCCTCACAGTAGTTTGATATTTGCCACCGCGAAGAACACCGGTGTACTAGCTGGTGTTTCTTACCAACGTCATATCGTGTATAAATGATATCGAGGCTAATAGTTTCTTGTTAACACAGGTATTGCAATTTTATTGATATTATTCTATCGACCTCACAATTTTGTATCATTCCTGCTCTCTGAGTATGATTACTCCTTTGGGACAGAAAATCATGCTGATCAATCCTTACCTACATACATGTGCATTGCCATGCCTCATCAAGCTGGGGCAACCGTGCTTACTATTAGCATTGCCAAGTATATCAGTGCTCTCCTGTTCTTAAATGCATGGACAAACTGGATGGGGGAATAGTACGGTATTTGAATTCGATTTTTATTGCCAGCTGAAATGCAGCGATTAATCTTGCATAGGTTGTGGTTCCCTTGCTTACACTAAAGGGATATCACCTACTTTCCGGTCGAATCAAAAGGATCAAATGGCCACTTCGTCTTCTGTTCCAGAGACTATCTTCCCTGTCAACGCGAGGTTGGCTAGCTGCTCATCTGGTGAGTTGTAACGTGAATAACGCAATAAAGTGAATATAAATGCAGTGTCTTCCTTTTGCTTTTGGGAAGCCCGGGTCAGCATATACTCCAAGAAGGTTGGTTGATAGCCTGCTGAGATAATCGAGGACACCCCCTCTGCATACTCGATTTGCGTTCCTTTGGCAGCCTGCACCAGGCACCGCAAATATACTGATTATGGAGATCTCAGGGCTCCGATGGGAAAAAGCTACCCCACATTTGCCAAAAAATGAACACCAAGAAGAATTTACACCAAGGGTCTGATTGTCCATCACATGGGGTGCAGACGCAACAAAAAAACAAATAAATTTCTACAAGGCACAATTTCAGGACGTAGAGAAAACAAAACACTATAACTGTTGAAGGAGAAAGAAATTTGGGAAGTAGGGCATGTTCACAACACAAGAAGAGTGTGACGTGGCAGCCAGTGGACTACACAAACAGGTGGGACGAATCTTCGGGCAGGGACGGAAGAAGTCAACCCAGAACAAGGCATGCATACAAGATGAGGGCACACTGCATTTCACATCAAGCATGGAAGATGGCGAAACGCATTGCTACCACAATTTGTGCGCTGGGAAAATTATGCAAAGTGAGAAAGGACGATGGAAGTGAACATTTGTAATACTGTGAAGCACACGCTCTTGCAACACGATCATGAGCCACCAGTCGCGAGGGATATGGTTGAACAGAGGAGGCGCATCGCTGGGGAGGAGCGCCCCTGCGACCACCGTGTCTTAACAATGCGACTTGCTAGGAAAGAGCACCACCGTCCTTGCCATCCCATACAACTGAGACTTGCTCGTTGGTGGCCGACCCAGGAGGCACGCAAAGGAATACAGAAGTGAGAACTCTGAGGTGGGCTCAAGCTTGCACTGGCACTGCACTTCTGGAAGCACGAACCAGAACAATTATCGGGTACCTTAGGCGCAACAGCAGACTAGCGGAGGGTGACTCTGACACGTAAATATAATGAAGGCCAAGACCCAAGTGCCCAAGGAGGGATCTCAAAGACGCGAGGCGGTGCTAGAGGACGTCCTGGAAGAATTCTTGATCGCCTTCTACTTTGTGAAGATGCGAGATAACGAGTCGAAATGATTCCTTTCAAGGGGCGCAGGGCAGACAGAGCTGCCATACTGGAGCGCCCCTACCCTAGCGACCAAGCTGAATCTCCCGGGCCTCGAGTTCTCTGGTAAGAATTCTCGCCCCTCGGCCTCGGGCGCAGTCTCTGGATACCTACCATTGGTCAGCCCTGCAGAATCTTAATTCAATCTCGTGACCCTGACCAGATCTATGACCCCAAGGACCTCCCCTTAAGAAATTTTAAGGAAATACAGGTCAGCACTTCTGAGAACGAGGAAGTGATGAGTTGCCCGAGGGTGGCTTGGTCATATTTGTATCTGAAAAATCTCTGAGCGCTGCGGTCACGGGACGAGGATCAATGGCAGTGATGGTACCCTCTCCTTTGCGATGGCACGGACGAAGTGGCTGCCGAGACTGCATCCTTCACATCTCAACTTTCACGAACGAGGGTTTGCAGTTTCCCACCCAGGAGGCGGGCATCAATTCTCGCAGGAGGCGCGTATTAATTCTCGTAGGAGGCGGGCATTAATTCTCCCAAGCTTCATTTGCGAATGAGTACTAAACAGAGCTGCCAACTCCTTTGACAGAATTCTTGGAAGTCAGCACACATCTATTTCCCTAAATCAGATACCGCTGAAAAACTGCTGTTGATCCGAGGGTCCAGGATCCAAAGTTTGATCCACCGATTCAGACATGTCTAAGATTCCTCTGCGACCGGATTAAGACTGAGCTGGGATATGTCGTCAAGGAGAATATTGATTGACCAAAGAGAAATGAGGACGAGCTAGAAAGGTGGATGATGAGAAAGATGGAAAGGACGGCGCTCAAGTATCAGAGTTTTTAGGAAAGAGCAGATGTGGCGAACAAAGTGAGAGCTGAAAGAAGAAGAAGAGGGGCGTAGAGAGGAGCAGGAGTAGATCGTTCACCAGGATGCAGGACCGTCAAAAGAAACCAAGAACTGAATGCTAACCGTGCCTGAAAAATAATGGAAGAACATCGACGACGGACTTGCATCAAAGGCAAATGACAAGGCCATATGGTAACACGCCAGACAACCCGCTTGATAAAGTCACACCGTTCAAACTTGACAGACCTTTGGAAGATGCACGATCTGGTCGCCGTGACAACATGCCTTACCTTTTAACCACACCCCAAAAGGATATGAGCATGCTGCTCACCTTTTCGCGTCGACTGCAGCGCTCATGGATATCGTGCACAACTTCAGCGATGTGGCGGCGGCTATCGTCCGTGGCCATCTTATACAAGATCCTTAGCTCGCGCACCACCGGGCGCGCGAGACACTCCTGAGCTTCTCTCACCATCAAGGTGATGCCCCCATCCTGCGCATCCGAGACATGGCACGCCAGATGAGAGATAACCTGCCGGCCAGCCACACGGATCACGATGCAGATACGCGTGCGTACATGAAGGCCCAGGAGGCCGACGGCGGGGAAAGGAGGTGGCGCGTGCGACAGGATGCACCACCGCCAGGAATTCAAAAGGAGGGCGGAAGCGCACATTGAGGAAAAATTCGGCGCTGGTTAGGATCATGATGTTGTGGCTTCGCTGCTTCCACAGATCGCCTCGCGTGATCATACCCTGGATCACGAAGATCATGTCGCGCAGGCCCTCGCTCAGGTCGAGCATCAGCATGAGCAGCAGCAAAAAAGGCACTGCCACAATGATGAGATTCCCCATCACCTCCACCGCATCCTGGAGCCACACACACACACACACACAATCCCTTCACAATTTCTTCACTAGTGAGCTCCGGAGAATCCGGATGAGTGTCCCGAAGTGTGTGCTGAATTCTTTGATCCCCGGCGTGGGTACATAGTGCAGTCTCCTGTGGCTTCGGGGTGCCAAAGGATTCGCAAGGATAAGCATACACACACACTCCCTCTCAGATCCCACCGCATTCCCTCCGCCGATGCCACCATTAATTGATCCTTCGTTTTCATTGCCAATCAAGACTGCAAATGGTTGATGGTCGTCATTGTGGAGACATGGATTCCCTTGCCGTATACCCTTTGTATGCTGCTCAGACCCTGGAAAACGAGCCAATGAGCTCTCAATTTGGGAAAGAACTCAAGCTTCAGCCTCTCACGTTCTAAATCTACACTTTAGGATCAAGCTGTGTCCAAATATACTCCCAGTAGGTAGGGTCAGACAGTCCCTAGGCTTAGGGCTGCTCTGGCCACACCCTGGACCCCTTTACCTGTCAAGCCTGATCAACCACCACCTAAGGATATATAATAATAATAAAATGGGGATTCTTTTGCAGCTCTTCTCAAGTGCTAACGTTCGTTGTCGCCTGACGCAGATCGCGTCGCCCCCGTGTCCCATATAAAAAACTGACTGTAAAATAATACAATGCATCTTGCGACAGACTTACTGTACTCTTGCGTGTGGTAAACTGTGTGCCGCCCTCGCACTAAATAAATCATGAACGGTCGACTCCCGCATATGCCGCACATGCAGGCATGGCGACCCACCCGTGAACGGTCGCTGAGAAGGTCGACAGAGAAAAGGAAGCCGCAGAAGGCGATGATGATGGACGCCCCAGTGGCAGTATTGGCGATGATGGTATGGCGCAGCTTCATGTACGGCTGCGCTACGGTAGTTATGAGCAAGAACAGCAAGAGAATGAGCATCGTCCAGATGAGCTGCACCGCGTCCACACCGACTGCCACAACCACCGTCATAATTACTATTCTGCGCGCCAGTACGCACACCTCCCACATGTACCACTCCTCCTGCGCCAATCCATACACCCCCCACTCCCGCAAATATTCCTCGTAACTCCACATCTCGCCAACATCAGCTCGAGGCAATCTCACGCTGCCGAAGGGCGGAGGATCTCGAGGAGTGGCGAGCAAAGCCGCAAATCACGAGAAGCGAACCGGCGCCTAGATGCCACAATGATGGTGCATAACGAGGACCATCCAAAGGAGGCACCTCTTAACTTTCAAAAAGCCCGCCTCAGCTGAGTCCTTCACGCGGCCCACACCCCCCCCTCACGTAGACCCGAAGCGAAAAGTCTGCACAACATGAAGCCCCCCTACGCCCGCGCTGAAGAATACGAAGCTTCTGCGGGAGCCACTGAGGGGTTGGTGCAGCACGGCGCTTCATGCCTTCAGGGCGTTGAACAGCAGCCCAAAACGTTTATGGAAGACCGCCGTTTCCACGTGGCACCCCTCGGCGGTGTAGTCCTTCAATCCGACTTTCCCAGCCTCATCCTCGCCAATGTTGCCATCGTCATCTCTCTTGAGCGCCCCAGCTTGCAGTAAGATGTGGATGAAGGGCTTGGGACCCCCTGGACGGTGCCGATAGAGAACCTGCGGACACATATCTCTAAGCACATCCAATCAGCAACGCCACGCGCCACGTCACCAACGGAAGTGCCTGGCGCGCTGCACTGCTGCCGCTCTGCGCACAACCGGAGGCGCCCATGTTTTCTCCCTCTGAGGCCCCTGGCTGTACGCACAGAGCTCAGTTGCCCCCCACGTGGCGCCCATGTTTTCTCCCTCTGAGGCCCCTGGCTGTACGCACAGAGCTCAGTGGCCCCCCACGTGGCGCCCATGTTTTCTCCCTCTGAGGCCCCTGGCGGTACGCACAGAGCTCAGTGGCCCCCCACGTGGCGCCCTTTGATGTGAAGCTTGGTCCCGCAAGGGGCATATGTAACGATCTTCCTATCGCCCTCTCAAGAATAGCTGCGCACGTCACATAAACGATGTCATTTCGCATTGCGCGAGCTTCGGGCCCAAGCACCTCGCAGTTCGTTCGACTGCGGGGCGGAAAGCGCCTTGTAGGGCTTTCACCAACAGAGCAGGCCTGACGTGCAGTGCTCCATTGAGGAGGATACGGACCGTGGCAAGTGCTGCGGGAATCCCCAGGCCCGCAGCAATCAGGCCGAGAGCTCCCAGCGGCAGCCAGCGTCCCCAGGAGCCCAAGTCCCAGCACAGCATACTTGGGTGGTGCTCCAGCACGAAGAAGGCATCCTTGTCCCCGCAGTCTTCCTCCACCTGATGCCCTTGACCCGAGGTTGACTTCTGAGCATCTGCCTCCGGATGCTCTAGGCGACCCTCAGCACATCCCCTAGGAGCCCCTTTTATTCCTCTACCAACCCGTCCTTCCACCTTCTCCGGCTGATCTCCCTCTCTGCTGTGAAGGCATTCGGGGAGGACGAACCCTTCCAAGCGTCGAAGCTTGCTTCTTGCACGTGCTTTTGGGCAAAACACGGCCCTCTGCTCTTGCTCAGAGTTGGTCCGTGGTTGGGCGACTCTGGCAAGTCTTTCCTTGACACCTGTCGACTAGATTGCCTCAAGCGGAGCACTGCATGGGGCCTGCTGCGCCTTCTTCAGGTACACCCTCACCCTAACAGAGAGGCATTTACGCTACATCAAGTCTTCATGGGGGCACAACCGCATTTCAGCACACATGTGTACGGAGCATGAGCTGATACCACAAGCTGCCGGGCAGGGCATGCGGCCCCATAGTAATATCCAGTAATCATTCAAACAGCCGACCACCCGTATGGCACCGTGCGTGCAATCACTCAGCTTTACAAACAATCAATGATATTCCCAACCTGCATCTATCTATGGAGCTTTCAATGGCTGTGTGAAGAAGGAGATCCCGTATGCGCCTCTGGCCTACGGTCTCATCCCCCTGCTACACTTACATTACGCCCCCCTATATGGGGTGCATCGGGCACATCCATCCATCCGTCATGCCTCGCCAACTGCACGCAGCCCCTCTGGCGAGCTGGAGGGAGTGCCGGAGACTGCACCTGGCGGCACGTGAACAGGAGCAGAAGACTCTGCACGATTGGAGCGCATCCCCACAGCAGCAGCAGCGTCACCGAGCACACGAAGCGGCTTCTGTGGTGGGCTGTGATGTCCGCACGATCCACCGGTGTGGGGGAATCGGAGGGCGTCGCCAGGCCGCCCCGCACCGGCTCCTCAGGGCTACCCGAGCCGGGCCGAGCCGCCGCGGAAGCACTGCCACTAAACAGTGTGCTCAGCCGGAGCTTGTTGCGGACCCACGCCAGCGCAACATGAGCGTTGTCCCGCTCCGAGCGGAACTGCAGCCTCTGCTGAGCGGAGCGCGGCTGCTGCATCACTCTCACCGCCGGGGTGGGAAGAGCCATCACCTGTGGCCCTCGAACACCGCAATCCCCGCTTTCCGCAACTCTGAAGATTCCTAAGGAAGCAGGACGGCAAGATGCCTCAGGCATTCTGCTTCGCGCCGGCCAGCAAAATCCTGATAGAGCAGCGAAGCCATAATGCGGGACTTGCAACGGGCCGGGTGTGGCCTGAGTGCACGAATGGAAGGTACGGTGTCACCGTGTTGGGTGTCGCCATCTCGTCATCTCTTTCAGAAGCTAGTCGACGCTTAGTTCTGAACCTGGCGCTGAGAGATGCCAGCAGCTGACGGGTCCTGCCGGGCATCAACCCAAGCACCCCCTTACTCTTATGCGCATCCCTCGCTCTCAGCCCCTCACCCTTGTTCTCCACCCTTCCATATCCCTCTACACCCACCCTAAAGACAGACAGGCGCCACGGAACAAGGTCCGTAACGAGTTGTGCGGTGCTCTGACTCAGCATCTCCTGGCAGCCAGCGCTGTGGGGCGCATGGTGGCTCACCTCGACTGCCGAGGCGCGTGAGGGCGGGCTGTATCGAGTTATCAGTTTATGCGCACATCAGTGTTTGTGTCGTGCCGCTGGATTCTCGATGCACACACATGGTGGAGGGGAGACCAACATGGTGAGCCAGTTGACGACCCAGATTTTCAAGCATCTCCCTTGGCTGCTCAGGGTGACCGTCGGATCCTGGGGAGCTCTTCTAATATTTCATGCAAATGCCGGCGTTCAGCGTTCAGCTTGCAGCAAGTCGTTTGCAGTTCTCACAGCTCATGTGATGGCAAAAGACTGCTCATTGCCCTTCCCCGACTTCGAACGACAATCGTGCAGATTTCTACAAGCCCTCTACAGCAGCAACAGCCTGGCAGCAGCGACAGCAGCAGCGGCAGTAACACCTACCGTGGTGAACAGATTGAGATGGCGGTTCCGAACAGGGATGGTCAGAGGAGGGGGTGCCAAACCTCCTGCGAGAGACGAGCTCTTTGATGAAGAAGAACAGTACCATACTGACCAGCATGATACCATTCGCCGCGAGCACACCTGTGCAAGGAATGGGGGTCACTTATCTGGTCCACCCTACGGAATGCAGGGCAAACAGTCGGGCAGCTGCCTTGCCATTTTTCTCCACCACACAGCTAAAAACTCGATGGCTCAGCCCTCAGCGCGCTCCTCTCTAAAGCGCAGTCAAGGGCTCTTACGGGCCTGTGACACGAAGAAGTAGGCTGGGGCTTACGCTACGGCTCAGCATCCTGGGGTAAAGCAAGGGTCAGCTGGCCGAATGGGCGACAGGTCAGAAACGCAATAGAGTTGAGCAGACGGTGCGCATCGGAGTCGCAACGTGTGGCTCCTCCAAGTGAGTTCCCGCTTCCCACAGCACAGACCCGAGGCAGTGACTTGCACCCGGCAGAGGCAAGCAGATACTCAAGTGTACTGCTTGCATTCCGACGTGTGCCATTGTGACAGATGGCAGTTCTGACTTGTCATTCCGCCACATGAGACAGCACGGAAAAGCAGTGCTCGTCCGCTGCAGAGGCGCTTGGGTGAGGCGTCTGCCATGCGGGGAGGCTTGGCGTGATGCGGAGGCACACCCGTGTACTTGAGGGTAAAGCTGTCATCCATCTCTAGGCACTCCGAGGCGAACAGATTCGGGTGCAAACTCCAATAGGAGTAGCGCTTCAGCAGCCTTCTGGTGCTCTCCGGCCACAGACCGTCAAAAGCGCTGAAGGTGGAGGTGACCTGGAGGTAGTCCACCAGACTGTTCAGTGCGTGGAGCCCGCGGTAACGATGGCTGAACATGGCCACGAGCGGGCCTGCCAGCATCGGCAGTACCAGCAGGAGCATCCAGGCGAGCATCTCATGGCGCTCACGGCTCCAAGCACACTTCACACACAAGCCTCCACTTCGGTAGTGCTGCCTGGCGCAGCTCTCGCACCGCTCCCCAGTGTATCGTGCAGTCCCCTCGGTGTCCGGCCCGCAGCGGCCCTCCTGGACCTCGGCCACGGTGGCTAGCTCGGGGCAGGCCTCCGCAGGGATACACTCCAACACGTGCCCCGGGTCCTGTGCACAAACCAGGTCATGTCACCATCAGTTACTCCTTCATGCTTATGACATTCGGATGCGGCGACGCCTTGAGCGCGCTGCCAGCCCTGAGCACGTGCAATTGGGGCTGCTTCTGCGGTGGCCCTCTGCGTTGAGGCGGGCGCACCCCTCCACTGCAAAGGCGCCGCGAAGTGCAGGCCAGTGGATCTGTGAAATTCTGCGAGGCTCGTCGTAAGACGGCTGAAAGCGGTTCCCTGCGAAGTAAATCGAGAATCGAGATGCATTATCAGCCACGCCACCGCGTCGCCGCACGGCATCGTCTTCCAGAATCAACGAGGCGCCTTGGCCTGTGGAGCACTCAACGGCGGGCCGGCGGAGCCGCGCAGCGCACGGCATCAGGCGCGCAACTGCAGGTGCGCACGCAGGGGGCCCGAGCTGCGTCCGGCACTTACGTTTGGGTCGACCCAGTGCCCAGCAGCTGGTTTCGGAGATTCCTGCCCCATCTCATCGCACACCTCACACCCATCCCGACACGCCACGCACTCCGCCGCGCTAGCCTGCCACCACCCGGCGGTGCACCGGCAGCTGCGCAAGGAAGAGGCGCCCATTGTGCTCGTCATCTGCCGGGGGCAGTCCGTGCATTGCGCTGCTGCAGCTTCCGCGGAGTACGTATCCGCCATACAACTGATACACGTCATACCCCCCGGCCCTGGCGAATGTGTTCCAGGCTCACAAGGCATGCATTCCGCCAGGTCCCACATCGTACCCTCTCCGATATAGCCCGGGGGACAGGCCGCACAAGCCGTCCCGTTTATGTAGTATCCGGGTCGGCACTGCACTGCAACTGCTACGGTGCGCTCCGTGCTGACGAGCCCCGCAGTGTCCGCCAGAAACCAGCTGAACGCCGCGTATTCTTCGCCCCTGTCGAGGAAATCCTCAGCAGCGAATACCACAAACGCCTCCGTGAGGTTGAATGGCACCCGGTCCACGCGGCGCCACTCCTCCTGGGGTCGCAGCATCGCTGCTAGGGTTGCATAGCTCGACGAGGCGCCATTGCTTGTTGTATCATTCACCTCGAGGCGGTCATGAAACAGCTCCGTGTACAGGTCTCCGCGCGCCGGGAGTGTCGCGATCGTGCCGTACACCGTCCCATCCTCCACGTCGTGCCCGCTCAGCGGAATCAGGACCGGCTCGCCCATGCGCGCTGTGACACGCGTGTGGGTCTCGTTCACATGGCTGAAGTCCAGGCATGCCGCGGTGGTCTCAGTGTCTTCCGGAGAGTGACCAACCGCGAAATACTCCGCGTCCACCAGTGGTGCTGCGTCAGGGTTGTGGGGGAGGCAGGAGGTGCTGTTGGGGACCTGGTAGAGCGCAGTGTCATCCGTGCTCACTGGGAGCACGGAGATGAAGCCGGGGCACGCGGGGGCACCCGGGGCGTCGTCAGAGGCCGCGCAGTCCCACACAGGGGCGTCATTCACTGGGAGCACGATGATGGTGACCGTGGCAGAGGAGCTCTGCGATAGGATGTCATGGACGCTGTAGCCGAAGTGGTCCATCCCGGTCGCATCGGTCTGCACAGGCACCGTGCCAAATCATGAATCAAAAGAAACCACACGGATCGGGGGAAGCCTACGGTATGTGGCCCTCGCCATCCACGTGCACCGCCCTTGCGCCCACCTGCAAGTCTGCGCGCTCTCATACCGCCCACCTTCCCCCACATGCAGCTTCCTACAAGCACACGAACTTTCCCAACCACACGCCTGCCCGTGCATCCACGTGCCGGCCCCTGCACCCATGCACCTGCCTGTATATCTGCCAACCAAGCTTGACATGTGCTAGAACGTCACCCTCTCATATTAGCTGAGGTATATAAGTCAAGTGCGCCGCCGCAGAGGTACATGCGACGCATATGACGCACACGTGACAACCTCATAGGGTGCAACAAGTACACATCACCTCCTTCCTCCAGCAGATCTACGGCTCACCTGCGGTGTGTATTCAAACTTGCCAGTGAATTGATCCAAGATGTTCGCCTCTCCAAATGCAGGAACAGGGAGTGCTAGCTCGTGGACGAGCCACGCCCCTGGCTGAGACCCGTTCACAGGGAGGAGCCCTGCAGCACTCCCCCCTTCTCGGATTTCCAGGGTCACGTTCAGCGCCAAGGGGGGCTCCGGCACTGTTCCGATGCGAACCACGCTGATCTCCACCCGGGCGATGTTGGACACCGCCGCATGCCTGTCTACAGCCACAAACTCGAAGAAGTCCGCCTCCTCTTCAACCGCCAAGCTCCCGGGCGCCGCAAGGAAGGAGTACGGGTTCTGTCCGCTGCGATGCAATGTGGCCGTCTCGTCTGTCAGATACAGCGCATCCACGGACCTCGGCTCCGTGATGATTATATACTCCATGATCTCCGCATCCCCGTCCACGTCATATGCAGACAAGTTTGCATATGCTGCACCCTCCCCCCCCCAACCCCTGTCAAAGATCGCAGCCCCTGGTCGTGATCACTCTGCTGGAATCAGGTGCTTGCACGACTCAGCAACATACGAAGTGCTCGAATGCTGCAACCAAAACTTCTGTTAACTGTCGCCACGTGACATCCTCCAAGTCACAGCGGCCCCTTAAGCTGATCGATGGTGATGATCGGGGAGTGCAGAGGCCTTGCGCTGAGCGATGGTGATGAT
>LGRX02019289.1:0-15326 GCA_001247695.2 Cymbomonas tetramitiformis | reverse complement strand
AGGCCTAGCGCTGAGCGATGGTGATGATCGGGCAGTGCAGAGGCCTTGCGCTGAGCGATGGTGATGATCGGGGAGTGCAGAGGCCTTGCGGGAGTGCAGAGGCCTTGCGCTGATCGATGGTGATGATCGGGGAGTGCAGAGGCCTTGCGCTGAGCGATGGTGATGATCAGGGAGTGCAGAGGCCTTGCGCTGAGCGATGGCGTTGCCCACATCTCAGCGGGGACTGGGTTTTCCGCGCACCAGCATTACTGCTGACATGTATATGGTACATTTTATCATGAACATGCTACGATCAGGAACGGCAGGAACGAGGATGAATGACAGTGCTACGGGGAGCAGCAGGGGTGTCAGCACGCAAGGCGTCAGTCATCGGCAATCTGCACAGCATCCTTTCGAGTATCGCACCAGTTCGGTTCTCAAGCACTGTGAGAGATGAGTTGAAGGCTGTGGGAGGGTCGTTCACAGGCGCAATTTCAATCTGCACCGTTCCTAAAGGCGAATTCAACTCCCCATCGTAGGCCTGGAAGATGAAGGAGTCTCGTCCAATCTGGTCCAGATCCGGAGTGTACGTCACGGCGCCCGTGTTGGCGTTCAGAACCTCGAGACTCCCCTTGGACGGCTCGCAGATCACGGTGTACCATAAGACGCCCCCTTCCGGATCCTCTGCCCGCATCTCACCAACCACCGCCGGGCCATCCTCTACTGCACCGATGACGGCCTGGTCCAGGATCACGGGCGCATCGTTAACCGGTGTCACCACCACGGAACGGGTCGCCGGCGTGCTCGTCGAATAAGCATCTGAGGCAATGAAGGTGGCCGTGCGGGTATGGTACACGACCCGCGGGCCGGGTATCGAGAGAGTCACCCGGCGCAATAGCACCTGGTACGTAGCAGCGTTAGCAAAGCCACTCAGCACGAGCTTGCAGTTGCACGGCGGGCAGTCCACCAGAGCGTCCTGGTTCACCTGGGAAGCGTCCCGGCACCAGGTCGGCGCCTGTGCCACCGGGCAGGTGGTGTCCACCAGCGCTGTCACATTTGCAAGCCTGGCACGTGTTGTCATGCTCAGCTCGGCCTCTTCTTCCCACGTGCGCGATGTGTCCAGATATAGCATATCCGAGTCGTAGCACGGAAGATCCACCTCGGCGCCATATAGCCAATCTCTGTCCCAGTCCTCTACCTGCAGCGGAGCCCCAGCTCAGCAAAGTGCCACCTCAGCAAGGTATGCCTCTCAACGAGCCACGCACGCACGGCAAAGCGGCACGGCCTTCTACAGCGACTTGGGCAAAGCACCTAAAGTGTTCGGGCGTTTTCGAATCCCCGGCGCCGGATATGCTTTTAGCGAAGGGCGGATGTGATGGAGGCAGAGGTGGCAGGAAAAGGGGGTACAGGGGCACATAGGTGTCCCCAATCTGTGCTCCAATCGGATCCACAGATCTTATGCCATCGCTTCCACACCTCAACCTGAATATCGGTCAGACCCAGTTGACTTCAACACGGCGGAAATCAGAGCTTCTTACATTCCTTGGCCGCTGCTGAATTGAGCCGCCATGACGGGTCATCCGCATCAGGCGATGCGTGGCACTTTGCACCCACCCCACACAAGCAGCTATGATTCGACATGAGCCCTGCAGCTCTGCGTGTTTCTACTTCCCGCCCATCCAATCAAGCGCTTCAAAATGATTGAGCGACACGTGGCGCATTTCAGAGCAGACCCGAGACAGACACTTCGGAACTGCGAACAAGTCTGACTTGCTGCTTCATCGGCACGAGCTCCAAAACACTCCCTTCTGCAGACGCTTCAGCAGGCGCCCCTCCACGAGCCCGCACCATGATGCCGGAGTCGAGGAACTTCGCCTGATTCTCTGTAATGTACAGCGCCGGAGGATCCTCCGAGATGGTGATGACAGGGGCGCGGTTCAGCTCCTCGATGAACACACTGAGGGTGCGCTCGCTGTCCACCATGCCCGTGTAGTTGGTGTCTCCGCTTTCCGATGTGTACACCACTTCCACATTCAGTAGGATTTCCCGAAGCCTGGTCGTTCCGACCCGCCCGATCTCCCAACGTCAACGCTTGCCTTCAACTCATCATCGCGCTCAGTGCCACTTGGCGCGGACAGTGCTCCCTATGCAGTCCCACACATCAGATACCACCGCACATGGCAGCACCGCCTACACCCCACGTAAAAGGCCGCATTGAAATGTACGTGCAACGTTCTGATCATGGGGCGCTTATCTGCCGCATGGGTCGGACCCACTCACACTGCTGCATCAGTCAACCTGTCGAGGCTCGCCCCAATCAGCGGCAGCCCGATGCAGCAGGAGTGGCTTCATGTCCTAAGTGAACACCGAGTCACAGCATCCCACACCCTTCAGCCACGTTGGCTGTCACATGCACGGATGGAGCAGGGGGTTCCTAAGGTCCGCACCCTCCTGTTCGGTCGCTGTCGCCATTCTCATACGTCACCTCCCTGAGCGCCGCCTCCAGCCTGTCAGAGCTGTCGATTGTGCCGTTGTCAGCCGCCATGAGGTGGTAGATGCACTGCTCCGAGGACGAGTTGTACCCCACCAGCATGATGGTGTAGTTCAGCTCCGACATGTTCTGCTGCATGCTAGGGTTTGCGAGCCCAAGGCGATCCTGGGTCGGGTCACAGGATGTGATGGTGAGCACTGCGTGTGTCACCTCGATCTCCACGTCCACCCCATCTTCTTCCACCAGAATGCCCGGGTCTATCAAAACCTCCTTCGCCGATGCGCGGAATGTCGGGATGACCCTGTCCACTGGGATGATGATCACCGGTGCTCGGCGCGTCGCAAGCGCAAACAGTTCTACGTCACTCGAGTCGGTGATGCAAACCTGGCACTGGTCTGCAACTGGGTCCACCTGGTGCATCCGTACTTCACTGGAGTCAGCCAGGAAGGGGCCCTGCTTCAAGTCGGAAGACCCTCATCAAGCCTCAAGAGCCCAGGAGCTATACGCCTGCCACTGTTAACCCGCCCACCTCTGACACACTTGATTGAAGTATGTGCGTATGTGCTGCGCACATTCTGCGCACATTCTGCGGCCACGGGGCGCCAAAAGAGGCGGTCCAAAGATAGGCCATACAAACAAACATACATACAAACAAACAAACAAACATGCATATAGCCTCATTTTTTTATAGCACGATGCATGCGTTTGTTGACAGTATCACATCCACGGCCTCAGAGGCACACTCTCTTGTTTCGAGCGTTGACGAATCAGAGGCCTCCAATCCCGACGGCCCTCCTCAGCGAGGCTGCGCTGGGATCAACGGTTCGCCACATGACAACAGCTTTGGCATATGCAGAACGTAGAAGGAAAATGCGAGCGAATAATCGGTAGATATTGCACCTAAGGGTTTGGCTAAGAGTCGGCCCTACTCAGCGCCTTACCACATAGTCTTGTACTGTCCAATTCCCCCCGGTCTTACTGCTGCCAAGTATGACATACTCGTCAGGGCTTGTGCCGTTGATGGGCACCCCGCACACGCGCTTGGCTGCAGAGGAGAGCTCATCTGATCCTGGCACGAGCCTGAGGTATGCTTCCACGATATATTGCGATCGATCAGGCACCGCCATCCCTGGTGGGTAGCTCTCAGTGCAGTGCAGCGTGGAGCCCACTTGCTCCCACGTCGCGCTTGGCACCTCCGTACACCACCGTGGAGTATTACATGGATTCCCTGTGTTGTTAATCTCGGGGTGGATGGTGACGGTCACATTGGCCACCACAGCAGGGGACAACCGGTCATAGAAGGGATCCTCGCTGCTCACCTATTGGGTCAAGTGTGCAAGGGTGCAGTTCAGGATACGCATAGAAATCTAAATGATGTGACTGGCAATGCAGCGGTGGGTGCATGGAGGGGGCTTCAGCAGAGCTCCCGCACGGCAGCTGCGCAGTCAGTACAGCGCCTCGGCCATTCTCGGGGGAGGCTTATTGCTTTTGTGGTGGGGCGGCTATCAAAGTGAGGGGGGCTGTTGGGGTCACAGGTAGATTGGGCTCACAAAGGGGAAAGTTGGTGGGCATGCTCGGAAAGCGAAGCGTATGGAGCGTTTGGCAGAAGCGCAGGGCTGAAAGCACTGATTCTGGAGATGCCTCGAGGCGCCGATGCCAAGTTCAGTGACAAAACTGGCAGCATTCAGCCTTCACTGGTCACTGCTTTGCACACTTTTCTCCTTTCCTCGTGAAGCACGCCTGGCCCATCCCGATCCCTGCGTCGCGCCTGTCGCTGGCGCCTGGTACCGATGTCAACGATGCTTCCTCCCATCGACCGCCACTCCTCTGAGAGCTAGCCATCCTACCATCCGCCTAGCCTTCACGTAGACCGTCGATACGATGGAGCCATTGTCTTACATACAGCCATGGGCTACCAGTGCGTCATCGTTTCGTGTCATCGTGACGGACCGAGCGGTTTCCGACAAACAAACATGGCTGTGTCGGTGCGCTTTTACATACGAGAGGAGCTTGCTGTTGCGATCATTCCACAAAAGCCTTGCTTGCTTCCTAAAGGATCTGATTCACGGAATCGCTCCTGCCCCAGCAGTCCGCTGACGCATAGAGCACATTCTTCCACCGATGGCGGCCGAGGGGACGTTTTACTCAAGGCGAAGCGAGAGCAGGCTTGGATGATGGCAAGGGAGTATGGGGGGGGAAACTGCGCTCTGGGCAGAGTCATGATGAGGCACGCATGGCCGTTGGATCAATTCGAGCGCATTCCG
This sequence comes from Cymbomonas tetramitiformis, assembly GCA_001247695.2. Classification (NCBI taxonomy): domain Eukaryota; kingdom Viridiplantae; phylum Chlorophyta; class Pyramimonadophyceae; order Pyramimonadales; family Pyramimonadaceae; genus Cymbomonas; species Cymbomonas tetramitiformis. Next base: position 10,592 of record LGRX02019289.1, on the reverse strand, counting down.
TCTAATTGCAAGCGGGAATATCCACCTGCCACGAAATGGATTCGATTATGCTAGTGGCCGCTGCCACTGAGCCCAGGTAGGTCACTTGCGCGGACAAGCGAGACGTGCCGGCAGTGAAGTTGAGAGTGCCGCTGCCGGTGTCAGTCTCCGTGACGAGCAGGTCAATACTCGACGGCTGCGGGGTCACCATCACGAAGCTCCCGCCTTGGGGCTCTGAGTCTAGCGACACATCCACCGTCATAGAGTTGTTTCCAACAAGCTGCATTGCCAGCGGTGCCACCGTCACTCCAGCCATGTCGTTGTCCAAGAAGGTCAGTCGCAGCGGCAATACCGTCAGGTTGTTGTAGTAGGAGTCCTGCACACCGACGCAAGCACAGCCGTGATGTCATGGTGGCCCGAGTGCATCCGCAGAGTCACCCTAGACCGCTCATTGTGACAGAGATGTCATGGTGGCCCAGAGTGCATCCGCTGAGTCACCCTAGACCGCTCATCGTGACCGAGATGTCATGGTGGCCCCGAGTGCATCCGCTGAGTCACCCTAGACCGCTCATTGTGACCGAGATGTCATGGTGGCCCAGAGTGCATCCGCTGAGTCACCCTAGACCGCTCATTGTGACCGAGATGTCATGGTGGCCCCGAGTGCATCCGCCGAGTCACCCTAGACCGCTCATTGTGACCGAGATGTCATGGCGGCCCAGAGTGCATCCGCTGAGTCACCCTAGACCGCTCATTGTGACCGAGATGTCATGGCGGCCCCGAGTGCATCCGCTGAGTCACCCTAGACCGCTCATTGTGACCGAGATGTCATGGCGGCCCAGAGTGCATCCGCTGAGTCACCATAGACCGCTCATTGTGACCGAGATGTCATGGTGGCCCAGAGTGCATCCGCTAGGTCACCCTAGACCGCTCATTGTGACCGAGATGTCATGGCGGCCCCGAGTGCATCCGCTGAGTCCCTAGACCGCTCATTGTGACCGAGATGTCATGGTGGCCCAAAGTGCATCCGCTGAGTCACCCTAGACCGCTCATTGTGACATAAATGTGCCCATAGGGTCGCTCCACATCGCTATAGCACGGAGACCATCACTCGTCTTATCCCAACAGTCGCATGATTAGATGCAGGCGTGGCAAAGTACATGGACCAATCGGAAGAACCGGAGGAAGATCGTGGGAACACACCCCTTCAGGGGAAACAGTGGCCTCAAGAAGCAGGTGGGGAGGCGGGGGGCGGGGCGCTCACGTTGCTCCGTGTGATGTACTCAAAATCAACCGTGTAATCCTCGTATTGGACACGGTCGTCCACGGAGGAGAACGAAAGCGTGACAGGCAAATAATGAGCTTCCATGCTGAACGGTACCACTGCCGTGTACTCGAGACGTGCCAATGCCTGGCGCTCTTCCTCGCTCAACAGATACTCCTCGAGCCTGACTGGGTGCAATGGCTGGCTTCGCAGACCACCCGCGAAAAAGCTGGACGTGGATCCCTCTTGGACGACCGCGCTTTGCACCTCCTGGGGGTTGATGATCAAGGGATCCTTTTGCTCCGGATCCTAAGGTGGTTGGCGGACACCGCTTGCCCTCTCAGCCTGAGACTGCGACATATTTTACCTCGCTCCTGGTTCACTAAGGGAAGAGGGAGGCACGTGTGGCAATGCGGCGGAGGCGCGCCGGGGGCGAATCATGGCATGCAAGCCGTGACAGCGCTCAGCTCATTCCGGCGAGCGCACGCCAAGACATCCGGTGCCACGTGGCGGAAGCATGCACGATTCAGTGCTGCACAAGGGTCACACAGCAGAATTCGATGCCTCGTGGCGACCCTATCTGCGATGGGAAGAATATGGACCTTTGTGGCTTCACTAGAGAACCGAGCAGAGGGCATCATCTGATGGATCGAGCCTTGGCAGCTTGGCACTGATCTGGAAATGAGATGCACAGGAATATTCCAGGATCTCTTTATACCCTGTCAGTGCCACTGCTCTGTGTTTTGTGTGCCGACGACAGACACCTACCTGAGTAACTGGGTTTCGTGCGTGAAGGACTTTCCACCAAAATGGCGCACTCGCACTCGCACTCGCGTGGGAAGAATGAGGCCACTTCTGCGATGTGGAGGGGTGACAGCGTGCTTTGGAGAGTCCGAGATCCTCGATGCAGCCGGTTGTGGCATCACGTGGCGGGCATGGTGCCCACATGATGTCATATAGCATAATGCAGATGTGATATACATAAAAAAACTGGACCAATCTTCCGCCACCCTCGGTGCGAAATTGCGTATGCACGAGCTGCGGATGAAGGCACGCGTACTCACCTCCAATACGGTGAGGTTCAGAAGGTCCGCGGTGTAGCGGCCATCGAAGAAGGCATCCTCGCTGAAGGTCTGGCCAAGGACATAGATGATGTGCGTGCCTTCCGCAATGGTATCGGCCAGCGCCTGAATCTCAACTTCCTTCATGGTTTGCCACTCTGTCGGCGTGAAACTGAGGGATGGCGGCGTCATCACCAGCTGCTGCCGTTCCAAAGGGATGGTGGAGTTCGCATCCTCAACCTGAAGCCACCAAGCTCGAGTCTCGTGTGAGGCCATTGCAGTGGCTATTGTGCGGAAGGAAGCATGCTCTTTTTCAACTCGAGGAGTGACTCTTGTCAAATTCGCAATAGTTGCACTCACCGTCCAATCAACTTGCCGAAATTGTGACCTTCAAGGTCAAATTTGTCTGACTGGTGCAGGCTGCTCCTCCACATGAGGTATTACAGCCGAGGTCAACACGCATGGGCTTCGTGCAAATGGGCCCAATTAAATGTTACAGCCGAGGTCAACACGCACGGGCTTCGTGCAAATGGGCCCAATTAAATGTTACAGCCGAGGTCAACACGCATGGGCTTCGGGCCCAATTAAATGTTACAGCCGAGGTCAACACGCACGGGCTTCGTGCAAATGGGCCCAATTAAATGTTGCAGCCGAGGTCAACACGCATGGGCTTCGTGCAAATGGGCCCAATTAAATGTTACAGCCGAGGTCAACGCGCATGGGCTTCGTGCAAATGGGCCCAATTAAATGTTACAGCTGAGGTCAACACGCATGGGCTTCGTGCAAACGGGCCCAATTAAATGTTACAGCCGAGGTCAACACGCACGGGCTTCGTGCAAATGGGCCCAATTAAATGTTACAGCCGAGGTCAACACGCATGGGCTTCGTGCAAATGGGCCCACTTACATGCGGCCATCAAGTAAGGCACACCACTCACATTACGTTACCAACCCTCTCCCACCCCCTCCGCAGACTTAGAGCGTCGACATTACTCTCCCAACCCCTCGTGGCTCAAAGCAATGGACGGTGAAACTTGCGTGGCTTGTGGGCGGAGTCGAGGATGGCGCTGTACGTTACCTGCCAGAAGGAGATCGTGACCAAGGATTGGGGTTTCGCTGTGAGCGCCGCCCCAAAGCGCCAAGCGACGCCGTCGCCCTCCGTCAGGATGCTCTCCACAGCCCACGCTTCTGCCTGGGAGTAGTGATCACGGTGGTGCGAGTGGGCCTCCGTGGCATGCGCCGTGGCCGCGCTCCCCCGAGCCTCAAATTCCTTCGGCGGCTTCCCTTGACCTTGCAGCAGGCCGCGGCGGCGCTCCCTCCGTCGGGCAGCCACCAGATCCGCACCCAATTGCAATCCGTCCGCGCCCACATCATTGTCCACAATGGTGCCATAGCTGTATCCCCGGCCACCCCGCCACCCCGACATCCAAGTTCTAAGCCCGGACATTTCAAACAGCCAATTAAACAGCCAGAGATCTGCCATACTGAACAGCCAATCATCTCAGTGCCTACGGTTGCTCTCAAATGAAGATTAGCATGAGCGGGATGAAAGCAGAAAGGAGCAGTAGGGGTTGTTGCAGATGCAAGTCGACTGAGGTGCACTGCCACCAAAGATGACCTGCGGCGCGTGCAGGCCACCGAAGATGGACCATGGCGGTCAAAGGGTTTTTGGAAGATGGGAGATGGAAGATGGGAGCTGGAAGTTGAAAGATGGGAGATGGAAGATGGAAGATGGGAGATGCAAGATGGAAGATGGAAGATGGGAGATGGAAGTTGAAAGATGGGAGATGGAAGATGGGAGATGGAAGATGGGAGACGGGAGATGGAAGATGGGAGCTGGGAGATGGAAGATGAAAGACAGAAAATGGTACATGTGAGAGGGAAGTCGGACGATGAGAGATGGAAGGTGAAAGATGCGAGATGGGAGCTGGAAGATTAGAGATGCAAGATGAAAGACGGGAGATGGAAGATGGATTGCAGTGATCAGATCACCGAACATTGTCAGAATCTCATATTCGGTAACCTCTAGCCCATAAGTGTACCTGAGAAGCGTGCCTAAATCGTTGTACGGCTGAATGGCACTCGAAGCTGTGACGCTCAGCGTGGTTGTGCGGTCATAGTCCACAAAGAAGTTATCGGTTGCATAGACCCATGCTTCTTGGGCCTCGATGGCGGAGCTTCCAGAAAAGGTAAAGGTCTGCGCAGCGCGTCCCTCATCACCCCTCCTTGAGACCTCCATCGCATCAAGGTGTGCACCACCCTGGGGGACTCGACTAGCGACAGCGCTCTGAACTTGGGTGAGCCTTCAAAGGGAGAAGATGGAAATAGAAAGCGGAGCTGACCGTGGGGTTGAAGGCGATATGAGAGGCGTCGGTGGCAGCAAGGGTGACGGTTACGGTTTCCCCCTCAGGAATGGCCCCGGTTAGCGTGATGGTAAAATTGGCGTAACTCCCCTCCGTCACCGTAAACTGGCTCGGTGTGAACGTTATGTTCACATCCGTGTCGTCATCTTCGATGTAGGTGCGAACGCCTGGAATATCGATACCGTTATATTCGGAATCTTGGGAGGTCACCGTGTGGCGCACGGCCACTGAGTGACCACCCTCCACCAGATAGTCATCCACAGCCGCCACAATGATCTGAACCGGCACACTCCACCTGTGCCCGCGCCGCACAGGGCAGAGCACAGTGTCAGAGAGCATCCTGTGAGCAAAAGGCAGGCAGGACGGGCACTCGCTCACCTGGATGCGGGAATTGCCACGTTGACATCAACATAGGAGCCCGCGGCGGCGGCAGCGGCGGTCTCCCCGAGATGTGCCTGGGTCTGGTCGGAAGAGCTCAAGTAGACCCGTACGCTGACATCAGCAGTCGGGGGCTGAGTCAGCTGCAGCTCATAGGTCGCCACGAGTCCCGCCTCGGAGGCATTCAAGGATGAGATGGGCATAAAACCCTGCCGCGCAATGCGCATCCCCAACTCAAAGCCCCCAAACCCACAAACGGAGCGTCACGCTCTGACGCAGGACAGTGGATTTCGCTTACACGTCGGAGCAGCTACGGCATGTGGTTATTTCGCCAGAGCTTGCCCGGATGGCAGGCGCAGAGGGGCAAGGGCAGCTTTCAAAGCACCGCATCGCGTCTACGCTTGTGGCTAGATCAACATCGTTGATTCAGGCCATTAGGGCAGTCGAATCGCATGGCATACACGGAGCCGCAATGCCACGACCTCCACCGTTCAATCACTGGAATTGAGCCGAGCACCGGCTTGCTGTGTTTAAGAAGAGTCAGGTTGGCCGCATCCAGGTACACGGGTGCTCACCGAGGTGCTGCAGGCATGTGGCAGGGGTGGATTGAAAGGAACTGGCGCGGATGGGCGAATTCTAGGAACTCACCACAGTCCATTCAGAGATACTCCCAGTGGCGCCACTTCCGCTGAAGTCGGTGGGCACAGCAAACACTGCGTACTGCGTGCTGTGCTGAAGGCCGGTGAGTGGCTTGTCCAGCACAGCGGCGATTGAGGTGTTGGCGGTGCCAGCAGCGAGGGGGGTGGAGCCATCGGCTCCACGGCCTGCGAGGATCTCAGCTTGGGAGGGGCTCGGCAGGGACGCCAGCTGCAAGATGTAGTAGACGGAGGCATTCTTGGAGGTGGCAAGGGAAAGGGTGGAGGATGTAGCCGTGATGGTATTCAGGGAGGGGTAACCGAGGAGGAACTCAGGGGGGTGCGATTGATGGAGGGTTTGTGGGGATGGTGGTGGGGGTGGTGGTGGCGGGAGACATTGTGGGAGTTTTGGTAGGGGAAGTGGGGTTTTGGATGGAGATTGGGTAGGTGAGCTGGTGGGGGCTTTGGATGGAGATTGGGTAGGTGAACTGGTGGGGGATGGAGTGGGGCCGCTTGTGGGAGGTGAGACGGTGGGCACCTGCGAGGGCCCAGTGGTTGGGCTCTCGGTGGTCGGGATCATGGTACTAAGATCGTTGGTAGGGAATCGGGTGACAGGGGATACGGTGGGGTTCCTAGTGGGTCTTCCGGTGGGCGTGGCGGTAGTGGGAGTGGTGGTTGGAGAGTTGGATGGAGTAGCAGTAGGGATTCGGGTTGGGGATGTAGAGGGGGACAGCGTGGGATTTCGACTGGGGGCCACGGAAGGCGACATAGAGGGCGACAAAGTAGGGGACTGGCTAGGCATCGTGGTCGGGCTGAAACTGGGAGCAGCAGTAGGGGGTGCGGTCGGAGGACTGGAGGGGGGCTCAGTCGGCGATATTGTGGTGGGGGCTCAGTCGGTAGGAGATATTGTGGTGGGTGGCTCGGTAGGGGACATTGTGTTGGGGGACTTGGTAGGGGATACTGTGGTGGGGGAGCCAGTTGGGGACATTGTGGTGGGGGAACCAGTCGGGGATATTGTGGTGGGAGCTTGGGTCGGGGAGTCTGTAGGCACATTAGAGGGAGAAGCAGTGGGAGTGCTTGTTGGCGCCATGGATGGGGTCGAGGTTGGAGAACTGGTGGGGGATTTGGTAGGGGAGTTTGTCGGGGAAACCGTGGTGGGGGCCCGGGAAGGGGAGTTGGTGGTAGGCGATTGTGAGGGAGTCAGGGTGGTTGGGGATTGTGTTGGGGAAGCAGAAGGACTGCGCGTGGGTGGTGCAGAAGGGTTAGAAGTGGGGGAGGTTGTCGGGGAACTGCTTGGGGACGACGTGATTGGCGAGATGGTGGTAGGAGACGACGTGGTGGGCGAGATGGTGGTAGGAGACGACGTGATGGGCGAGATGGTGGTAGGAGACGACGTGGGGAAGTAGGTGATGGTCGTTAAGCTCGGGGCGATTGTGTTTGGATGGGTAGTGGATGGGTGAACAGTGGATGGGCTTTCAGTGGGAGCTTGAGAAGGATATTTGGTTGGTGATAAGCTGGGGTTTGATGTAGGACGCGGTGTAGGATTCAAGGTTGGCGATAGGCTCGGACCTAGTGTAGAACTGGAAGTTGGTGACGTGCTGGGACTTCGAGTAGGGGTAGAGGTTGGCGGCGTGCTGGGACTTGAGTAGGGGTAGAGGTTGGCGGCGTGCTGGGACTTCGAGTAGGGAGAGGTAGAGGTTGGCGGCGTGCTGGGACTTCGAGTAGGGGTAGAGGTAGGCGGCGTGCTGGGACTTCGAGTAGGGCTCAAGGTGGGAATCAAGGACGGAGCAGAGGTTGGACTCTGGCTAGGGTTTGCTGTAGGTGATTGGCTGGGGTTAGGGTAGTGGGACTGAGAGAAGGACTCAAAGTGGTTGGACTCTGGCTAGGGTTTGCTGTAGGTGATTGGCTGGGGGTTAGGGTAGTGGGACTGAGAGAAGGACTCACAGTGGACGCATCTAGCACGTTAACTGAGAGTGTATTTGACTGGTCGTTCGCCAGGCACCCATTGGATACGGTACCGCTCGCCACACAAATGCTATGTGAACCGCTTTGGCTAGATGTCACCGTAAACTCGTATGAGGATGCGGGTTCCCCCGGGAAGTAGGCTGACTCGGGAGTGGGAAGAACTCTCTGGAGGCCGCTGATGAACGATTCCGGGAGGGCCTTGTCTACACCCGTTCCATCAGAATAAGTGGAGCAGGCGGTGATGTCCCCCTCCGAGAAGCCGAACACCGCTTGGGAGAAAGTAACAGTGATTCGCCAGCTCTCAGCGGAACGGACAGTAGGCGGAGATGCGCCGAGGCTCTCAAGGAAGGAGACCCTGACTCTGGGGCGCTCGCTGGAAGGCACGTGGAACACCATGCCGAATGGAGCTCCTGCCACGTGGCCATCCTGCGGATGAATCCTGCGTTAACACGGCCAGCGGGCGCAGATGGGAACGTTTGGGGCTCAGGAGCGCTTTCTGAGCAGTCTGCCACACTCGTGTGAGGATGGTGAAGAGGCCCCACTGGAGGAAACCGGGCGGTACGCGCGCACATGACGATCTGACGCGTGTGAGAGCGGATATTGAGGCTATTTGACGAGGACAGTATGGAGAGGGAGCATACGTGGTAGGGTAAACGCGTGGGATGGTTTCAGCACTGGCCGGTGCAGTCCACGTCAGCGAATGTCGGTGAGTATCCCCTGTGGCCCAGTCTTCTGAGTCGGAGAAAGAGGTCCCCTGCTGGGTGTTGGGCACGATGGAAGGGTTGGACAAGACTTCACAGTTGTCGAGCGTGTTGGTATCCACCACGGTGTGCGGGGCACTCCAGGTGGAGCCAGCACACACCACCTGGCACCCCTCTCATCCACCCTGTCTCCCCTGCCAAAGGGCTGCACTGCATTGCCTGACCGAAGTCGTGGAGGCGGGCCGTGCGCTCTCCGCTTCAGGCTTGTTGCTTGCAAGTGGGTGGGAGTGAGTGGGAAAGAAACAAAGGTCAAACACAGCGAAATCAGAATTTGCTATCAGCAACTGATAGGAGTGACTTGACCAATTCCTCTGCTTTTGCAAATGCATGCCTTTCCTTCGAGAGCCTTGCACTCACCTGGTGTTGGGGGGCGAAAGCACTCAAATTAGAGACCGGCCCTGTGTTCGTTTCTGCGCGCCCACACTGATGGAGGAGGAGCGCAGGAGAGTCATCACCGCCGTCAGTTCCGGTTGAGGTGGAGAAGATCGCTCCCTGGTCCACACGCTGGGGGATGTCGATACGGAATCCGGTGTTTCCATAGAAACCCGTCGACCACAGGGGGAGCGCCGCATCCACGTCAATTGTGTGGTAGGCCCCCGAGGCCCCCGCATATGTGGCGAACACCGTCTGCGTCTCGTCCCCTCCAGTGGGTGGTGTACAATACTCCTCCAATCCTTCAAGAAAGCCACAGAGGAATATCTGCAACTCCAGGGGCATCCAACTCAGGCTGCTGTGACCTCAAGAAAAAGTAAGAGCAGTGAGCGATGGAGCATGCACGAAGGTTGACTGGGGCCGAAAGAGGGGTTAATTGATCTTTACCGCTGCGCCGAAGGGATAACAATGAGCTATGCCTACAGTACGGAGTGGAGCTGATGACTGCGCAGGCTGGGGCGATGACAACCGCGCAGGTTGGGGCAATGACCTGGGGCGATGACGACCGCGCAGGCTGGGGCGATGACCTGGGGCGATGACGACCGCGCGGTTGGGGTGATGACCTGGGCGATGGCGACCGCGCAGGTTGGGGTGATGACCTGGGGCGATGACGACCGCGCAGGTTGGGGTGATGACCTGGGGCGATGACGACCGCGCAGGCTGGATAGTGTGTAGTTGGAATCTTAACACTTGGTAACTCAGGTGTCAGCGCCAGAGTAATCCCGGGCCCGCCTCCAGCATGCTGACCCGGGGCCTGCCTCCCGCGCCTATTCTGTCGCAAGCATTTGTGGCGAGGCTCACCTCGGGTAATGCTGCTGTTTGACTCCATTGGATGCTGGGCACTGACCACACAAGGTCACCTCCGTTGAACTCATTTTTGCGGTCGGACTGTAACAGGTACAGATTTGCAGTGGCGAAGGACGCGGTGAAAGCCGGAACGCCAGGGAAACGGAGATATGCATCCACATCCAATTCCGGACATTCAGGCACTGCATTTGCATAGCTGCACTCTCGGACGTACACCAACGAAGGGTCCACGGTCCCTTGGTACTGCCCTGCGCGTGCAGTCACACAAGTCCCGCACAAGCTGGGCCAGGTGAGGCACTTGGTTCGGAACACAGTGTGCTTCCTACGAGCAATAGACGATGCCCCATGAGAAGTGGATCAGGTGCCGCAAGAGGCGGCCCAGGTGTTGTGAGAATTGGACCAGGTACCATGAGTTGTGGACCAGGTTCAGAGTTTGAGCATATTCTGTGCAACAAATCAATCTCCCATCGGAACAGGAGCCAAAATCAGCCTCCATGACGGCCTTGCAACCAGACGAGCCACTGAGAGCATCACATATTTGACAGGACCACTCACACCTTTGTGGGGAAAGCCCACAACCAAGGCAGCCCGAGCATCCCATCAAAGCAGACCAGCATGTAGGCACAGGGCGTAGCTGCCTTGCAACACCACAAATACCACGCCGCATGGCGTGCTGCAGTGCGGCTAAAGGACGCAGCGAATCATGCCTGACAGAATATCGAAGAAATCGGACACATACATGTGCACCAATTGTACACTGAATTGTCATTCGCTCCGACACTCGGACAGCAAAAGGCACCATAATCTGGCCTAGGGGCGGCAGAACCTTGAACTCATAAATCACTGCACTTGCGTGCTAGGATAAGGTCGTGTCACTGAAACATATGGCACACTGAGGAATTAGGTCGTGTCAATGAAACACATGGCACACTGAGGAATTAGGTCGTATCA
>LGRX02019288.1:87476-148972 GCA_001247695.2 Cymbomonas tetramitiformis | reverse complement strand
TGTGCACTGCTCTGGTGCACTGCTCTGGTGCACTGCGCTGGTGCTCTGCTCAGGTGCACTGCTCTGGTGCACTGCGCCGGTGCACCGCGCTGGTGCTCTGCTCTGGTGCACTGCTCTGGTGCACCGCTCTGGTGCACTGCCCTGGTGCACTGCCCTGGTGCACCGATCCGGTGCACCGCTCTGGTGCTCTGCTCAGGTGCACTGCTCTGGTGCACTGCACTGGTGCTCTGCTCTGGTGCACTGCGCCGGTGCACTGCTCTGGTGCTCTGCTCTAATGCTCTGCTATGGTGCACTGCTATGGTGCACTGCTATGGTGCACGCTCTGCGCTCTGCTCCGGTGCTCTGCTCTGGTGCACTGCTCTAGTGCACTGCTCTGGTGCACTGCGCTGGTGCGACTGCTCTGGTGCACTGCGCTGGTGCACTGCTCTGGTGCACCGCTCTGGTGCACGGCTCTGGTGCACTCCCATGGTGCATTGCCATGGGGCACCACATAAAGTAAATTTGTATTGCAAAAACTACAAGGCATTCGTACAGTTCATTCCTGTCATACAGTTCAAGTTACGTGACGTTCTTCCACTTTATTTTGCCCACCCCGAAACTCACCTTGCCAGCCGGGCTTAAATCGATTCCAAAGACGAAGTCTTTTTGCCCGCTCCATGTCTCCTCTAGAAATGAATCCTTCGTGATGTGCCCTCTGGAATTCAAGTCGGCCTTCGTCTCCACCAAATTCATGACACGGAATGTGAACCGCAGTCGATCCGTTATCGATCTGCACCATACCAATCCACTGAATCCTCTAGCACACCCACAACATCAGGCCATTAGGCCCCTCCAACACACCCTTGAGGCTCATCGGATGGGTATTAATGCCGGGTACATACCCAAGCAATGTACGCACTTTCTTGTGTATACCCGCGCCTTCTTCTTTGATAGCCTCGGAATCCTTGAATCTATCCAAAGGTCCGACGTCATGCTCTTCGATAAGAGGGGTCATCATCTTATAAACATCACACCACATAACATACTAGTCAGAATAGAACGGTGCAACGGAACATCTTGTGCCTTACACCAATCAGGTTTGGTGCAATAACACAAACAGGTAGGAGTCGGTGGTTATGGGCCTATGAGTCATACGAAATAAGAGCAAACCTCCGTCCAGTTCAGAAGCTGCTTGATGGTGGTGACTTTGAAGTCCTTGTGAGTTGTGTCCGGCTTATTCACGATCGTGAGAACCTGCGCTTTGATAGTGGCAATTGCCGCACCGCTATCGTCCTCTATTTTCCTTTTGTTCCTCTTCGATTCGCCTGTTTGTACAACCATGGCCACCCACATTCACGACCACAACCGCCTACACCGTGACACCGGCTCAACAGCGGGCCTAGCGCCTCCAATGATTCTCGACTTGGGGGGGCATGGTGTGGGGGGGGGCATCTAAAGGGGGCTCGCTTTGAAGGGGCATGCTCTTATACAACAGTTACCTGATTCCGCAGGTGCCACCCTCTTCCGACTCGGATTCGGATCCGCACTCGAATCCCGGCCCGGTTGCTCCTCCGTAGCTGTGTGGCACATGCCATCACCGTGGTGTAAGTTGCACGGTACTTTTGAAACAAATAGCATGTGCCACTTCTAAAAAGGAAAAGGGGGTTGTGTTCGACATTGGCAAACAGAGAGAGAGAGAGAGAGAGCTAGAGAAAAAGTAGATGTGAGTTACCCGTCATGGGAGTGTCGCAAACGGGCACCACGTTAGAGACGGCGGGCATCTGGGCTCCTGCAGCTGTGTAGCGCGTGCCGTGTTAACACGAATACGGGTTTACCAACCTTGACATAAGACTATGACAAGAAAGCATACCATGAATATGTCGGAGAACGCCTTGACGAATCCCCAATTGTAATCTGTCTTTAATGTCGAATAGTTTCAAGAGGGACTCCTCCTTCCGTAACCATTCCACGGTGCTCGAACTTCGTGGAAGGAGCCTCTTTCGCTCTGTGATCAACTGTTGGAGCAAGGCACGCCCGTCTGTCTCCGGGTCAGGGGAGTATAGGAAGTCGCAACCCTCCGACACGGCGACGCCGGTTGCTACCTCTAAGTGATAGAGTGCCTGCGGTGATCCCGACCATCCCATTACCTTGAGTGTTCCGTACGACCATCAACACTTAACAATACTTCAAATTATGCACTTCACTCTCAAAGCCTCAACTTTCACGAGATGACAACCTATACTTGCTGGATGGGCTAGATTCGCATACCTGAAGGCAAATGAAATATGCGCCAGGAGGTTGCGTCACGAAATGCGCATCATAGGATCGCAACTCTTCAGTACTCGGCAGGTAGTGAGATTGGTAGCGGGATTGCTTTCGCTGGTGTGCCAAAAAGTCCCGGAATTTCTCGGTATTCACTGCTGGGCGGGATAATTACTCTAACCTGTGGACATACAAAAGTTAACGACATTCCTCTAAAATATATCTAAAACATCCGTGATTTTATCAAACGACAACATACCTTCGTGGCTGGCCCGGCATTGTAGTCGACGCATCCCAGAGCCGACAACGTGAAGCCTTTGCCGACCATGAATATGGCATGACCCTGGCCCACACAAACATCAGGGGTAGCGAGGGGAGACTGCTCCCACTCTGAGCAGGCAGAGTGGGCGAAGTCCGTGAGCCCCGTTCCTTCCATAGAGCTCCCTTGGTGTATGCGCAGGTAGGCCAGGGTCTCCCGTTCATCCCGCACCAAAAGGGAGCGAGCACCGGGGATAATGGACGAGGGCGTGCTCGTGGCGTAGGCCGCCGTCACATAGCAAATGTCCGCAGGCCCCATATGGGTAAGGACATATGCACGTATGTCGTCATATGATACTGTCGGGTCATCCTTATTGAAGTTTATTGCAGGCTGGCCGTTCTCCATTTGCCGTTGCGCCACCCTATGTACGACCATCATAACCGGTATTCAGCCCCCCTCCGACGCGGGCTTGGCACCTCAACAACACCAGGACTAAGCAAGGTTTGCCCTGTTGGCTTTATGTAAGCCCCCTCCAACAAGCCCCTTCAAGCAGGGACTTAGGCCACCTACCACGTCCTCCATTCTGCAAACGACCTGCTCTTTCCGGCCACTTTGCCATTGAGCAAGTGCACCACCGGATTCTCCTCGAAGAGACGCTGCGCATTCCGGAAAACCTATACAACCATGCACAACAAAGTGAGTAAACCCAGCTATTTACAGATATGATGCTTTTTCGGATAAACCATTTATTACCGTAGGATCTAGCAACCGCGTGGCTTCGACTTGCACGAGAAGCATCTTCCCGTCGCCACCTGTTGGATCTTCCATTTCCAAGATGGCTTTCAGCAATTGCTTTGCGGTCGGGTGGTCCTCGACCAGAAGATGCCCCGAAAATGCCTGTCAACCCCTCCAGTACATAGACCCCGTTAGCGCAAGCCCCGCTCAAAGCGAGCCCCCTTCGAGCAGAGCCCCCTTTACATGGTCCGCCCTCCGGGCGGACCCCTTCGAGCAGACCCCCTCCTGGTGCGAGGTAAGGAACTCACCTCAACAGCTGGCGCGGGTGGGGGCTCCATCGTGGCGGCCGGTGCCTGTCAACCCCTCCAGCAGATTGTCCCCGTTAAGTGTGAGAATGGAGACCCGCCGGTCATTATGATGGACTCAGATGGCAAGGGAAGTGGATCGGAAATTGCGTTCATGCCACTGGATGACGTCGCCAACAAGCGAACCGCGATGATGGCCAGGCGTGTATCACATATCATGCAGGGGAAGGCATGCCTGCCGACGTTCTCAAGGGCATCAATTAACGGGATGCTCGCAATGAGCCCAACGTCGGCACCACGCATCATACATGGAACAGTATAGCCCCATCGTTCGAATTCATGCAGAAGTGTGTCTAGATTGTCTGAAGGGACATCGATGCTCAAAGGATGATCACACGTACTTAATTTAAGATATTTCAATCCATACACTACCGAGAAAAGCAACTTGCTGGTCTCCCCGTAGGGAGAATCCATGTGCAGCTTCCACGATGTAGTCACGTACGGCATGCATGTCGTGAAAGTCTGGAAATGATTCGCGGTCAGCAGAGTTCATCTCTGCACGCACAAAGAAGTCCGCATACAAGGAGAACAACACTGCAAACGCGTGATAAAAACCCGAACCGCGCGACACAAAATGTTCAACAAGCTGGTCAGTTGCCAACCTATCATCTTCATTGTCATAGTAATTTGCGGACAATGGGTACGATGATACCAATGATCTCAACAGAAATGGTCGCTCGTCATATACCCATGAGATGCCACCGGATCGCGTCGTGTTTGGCGGCCAAACAAATGACAAGACGTGGCTAATGTTTGGTTTAGTTGATGTCAATTTGACGACTTCAACAGCCCGCTTGGCCATGTACAATGGGATGGCTTCTCCACGACTCAAAGACAACAGCAGAACACCAATGAGTTTTAGGTGTTCTTCTCGTAGGTTGTCCTCGGAATCATCCGGACAAAACGTGTTGGCCTACCCGACGATCCCCACATCCCATCCTATCGGTTGATTAGGGTCATTCCCCATAGCGAGCCCTGCACTATAAGACTGGGCCTACGAGTAAACAAAGGTGCCGTTTATACACTGGTGGGAGGTTTTACCTTATTATCGGAGATTGCTTGGGCATCATGTTCTGGAGAACCTAAGATGGATCCATCCAAATAGTTTAATGCGGCGGATGGCGGGGTTTTTAGGTTGGACAGAAGTTGTCGAACAGGTTCGTGAGATCGGAGGGTTTCCGCTCTTGGAGTAGCACATTCCGCTTTGCCTACTTTTTTCGGAAGAGAAAGCTTGTTTTTCTGTTTTTTAGATGGATTCTTCTGTTCACCCCTTCCCCACACCCAAGGGCAAATCTACTGCGAGAAGATCGTTGTTCGGAGTATATTGTCAGGTGGTTGTCCACCAAGTACCCCCAGTGGCATTCGAAACGGTCACACAGGATGCCCTTTTGGGTATGCGTGATCCCAGATTGTGTTGGACACCACCCAATTCCACGGGCCATGGTGGACACGCAAAAGCGGAGGTCAGCGCCTGGAGGGCGCATCAAGTGTGTTCAGGCTATGAAAGCTCAGGGCCAGAAATAAGAAATCAGGGCATGAAATGAAATTTTAGGCCCCGAAATGAAAGTTGATTTGAATCTTATACACAATTGAGATGTTTACGTAAGATCAATTAACGTGCGGGTCGGCACGGGCTGTACAAACTCTACGTCTATGCCGTCTAATTGCAAATCACTCAACAGGTGCAAGCGGTATGGGCTCCCCCTCCGCACATACAGATCTACATGAGTACCCCTATTTGAAAGATGTAGCATTAACACGAACGAAAATCGTTGTTCGGAGTATATTGTCAGGTGGTTGTCCACCAAGTTCCCCCAGTGACATTCGTAACGGTCACACAGGACGCCCTTTTGGGTATGCGTGATCCCAGATTGTGTTGGACACCACCCATTTCCACGGGCCATGGTGGACACGCAAAAGCACAGGTCAGCGCCTGGAGGGCGCATCAAGTGTGTTCAGGCTATGAAAGCTCAGGGCCAGAAATGAGAAATCAGGGCATGAAATGAAAGTTTAGGCCCCGAAATGAAAGTTGATTTGAATCTTATACACAATTGAGATGTTTACGTAAGATCAATTAACGTGCGGGTCGGCACGGGCTGTACAAACTCTACGTCTATGCCGTCTAATTGCAAATCACTCAACAGGTGCAAGCGGTATGGGCTCCCCCTCCGCACATACAGATCTACATGAGTACCCCTATTTGAAAGATGTAGCATTAACACGAACGAAAATCGTTGTTCGGAGTATATTGTCAGGTGGTTGTCCACCAAGTACCCCCAGTGGCATTCGTAACGGTCACACAGGATGCCCTTTTGGGTATGCGTGATCCCAGATTGTGTTGGACACCACCCAATTCCACGGGCCATGGTGGACACGCAAAAGCGGAGGTCAGCGCCTGGAGGGTGCATAAAGTGTGTTCGGGCTATGAAAGCTCAGGGCCTGAAATGAGAAATCATGTGCATGAAATGAAAGTTTAGGCCCCGAAATGAAAGATGATTTGAATCTTATACACAATTGAGATGTTTACGTAAGATCAATTAACGTGCGGGTCGGCACGGGCTGTACAAACTCTACGCCTATGCCGTCTAATTGCAAATCACTCAACAGGTGCAAGCGGTATGGGCTCCCCCTCCGCACATACAGATCTACATGAGTACACCTATTTGAAAGATGTAGCATTAACACGAACGAAAATCGTTGTTCGGAGTATATTGTCAGGTGGTTGTCCACCAAGTACCCCCAGTGGCATTCGTAACGGTCACACAGGATGCCCTTTTGGGTATGCGTGATCCCAGATTGTGTTGGACACCACCCAATTCCACGGGCCATGGTGGACACGCAAAAGCGGAGGGCGTGCTGAGTAACATTGCCGCTTGTGGCCATGGCCAATGCCCAGATGAAACATTTTCCATCTTTCGGAACGTTCACAACCATCCACTTCCTGAGAAGGTAACCCTACAACACACAATCCACACACAAGACACACACGACTAAAATGAGTTTCAGGCCCTGAAAATGAGTTTCAGGGCCTGAAAATGAGTTTTCAGGCCCTAAAATGGTTTTCAGGCCCTGAAAATGAGTTTTCAGGCCCTAATAAAAATGGTTTTCAGGGCCTGAAAATGAGTTTTCAGGGCCTGAGAATGAGTTTTCAGGGCCTGAAAATGAGTTTTCAGGCCCTAAAAATGGTTTTCAGGGCCTGAGAATGAGTTTTCAGGGCCTGAAAATGAGTTTTCAGGCCCTAAAAATGGTTTTCAGGCCCTGAAAATGAGTTTTCAGGGCCTGAAAATGAGTTTTCAGGCCCTGAAAATGAGTTTTCAGGCCCTAAAAATGGTTTTCAGGCCCTGAAAATGAGTTTTCAGGGCCTGAAAATGAGTTTTCAGGCCCTGAAAATGGTTTTCATACTCCATGTCAGAACTGTTACGGTTACCAATCTACTTCTTTCAAAGGATATGTATGTTATTCATTTCGCGATGTTGTTTCCAGTGACCTCCTACCCATATATACTAGAATGCGAATGTTTCTTCACACAGTAATATCACATGTTGGTTGCATGAAAAGGCAGGAACACAGCGAGCCCCAGCGTCGCACAGTCGCAGCGTTTTGTTCAGCAGAATTCGATTGAGATCAAAAGCGATCTCCAGGTAGCGCCCAAGCATACTCCAAGTCAGAACTGTTACTGTTACCAATCTACTTCTTTCAAAGGATATGTCTGTTATTCATTTCGCGATGTTGTTTCCAGTGACCTCCTACCCATATATACTACAGTAAGAACCCATATATAAGATAGAAGAGTGGTGAAAATGCCTAGCTGCTAGGTTCTTAAAATGAGCCCCCCGCCAATCGCATCTAGCGGTGCAGATATTCTTAAATATGGCCTTAGGATGTGACAATTCGTGGGAGTGGATTGCCGCTAGCGGACGATCTTTCTCAATTTCGGGTTTTTTGCCGGATGCCACTGTCGCCTGCTAGCGGCTACCTTCTTGTTTTTATCACTGTCGTGTGTAGACACTTTACATTAGGTTCGAATACAGTAATGTACGCCGGTACAAAAGCGTCCCTAAAACTATTAAAAACGCTGGCAGACGAGCATATCCTGTCAGCTATTGACTTTAAGCATGAAAAGGCTAAGGCGCTTGGGCAGGATGGTTCGCGCTACCAGCTTTCATCCGAAGTAATACACGAGCTCCGAGAGTTAAAGACTTTCTATGATGACGAGATTTTAGATGAGGAAGAGTACACGGCACAGAAGCGCGTATTGCTCGACAGGACAATCCAAATAATAACTCCTGCTAACCTCGTCGCACACAAAGAGGTTGCTGAAGATGCAGATGAGCCCGACTCTCCGCCTCCGGTTATTGAAATACCCGCCGAGACACGGTCTGTCGTTCAGGGTTCGCCTCCTCGTACGACTGTCGCTAACTTGCCTGCCCCAGTTCAGCTTACTCAGAAGCCAAAGAAGCAGGTCGACTTTTTCGACTTAGGTTACAAGGTCTCCATTACAACAAAAACAGGGACAAGCTACACCATGTGACACACAATGTTGTGCATTGTATATTGCCATATTAAGCGTGTATATTATTCTTACAGTGTACTGTATGTCATCTTGTAGTGTATACATCACTCCTGAAGTGTGCATCATCTTACGTTGTATATCAAATATAATAACGCGGGATATATTAATGATTTTGATATTAGGTGTTGTCGTACCCGCCAGCGCTAAATCTTCTTGATTCTAGGTAAAAACCAAGCATTTCTAGCGGCTAGAAAATCTTCTAATTCTTAACTTTTGAAAAATGTCCTAGCGGCTATCTTCTTATAGGTGGGTCTTCTTATATGTGGGTTCTTACTGTAGAATGCGAATGTTTCTTCACAAGGTAATATCACATGTTGGTTGCATGAAAAAGCAGGAACACAGCGAGCCCCAGCGTCGCACAGTCGCAGCGGTTTGTTTCAGCAGAATTCCATTGAGATCAAAAGCGATCTCCAGGTAGCGCCCAAGCATACTCCAAGTCAGAACTGTTACGGTTACCAATCTACTTCTTTCAAAGGATATGTCTGTTATTCATTTCGCGATGTTGTTTCCAGTGACCTCCTACGTTACCCATGTATACTAGAATGCGAATGTTTCTTCACAAAGTAATATCACATGTTGGTTGCATGAAAAGGCAGGAACACAGCGAGCCCCAGCGTCGAAGAGTCGCAGCGTTTTGTTCAGCAGAATTCCATTGAGATCAAAAGCGATCTCCAGGTAGCGCCCAAGCATACTCCAAGTCAGAACTGTTACGGTTACCAATCTACTTCTTTCAAAGGATATGTCTGTTATTCATTTCGCGATGTTGTTTCCAGTGACCTCCTACCCATATATACTAGAATGCGAATGTTTTTTCACAAGGATAATATCACATGTTGGTTGCATGAAAAGGCAGGAACACAGCGAGCCTCAGCGTCGCACAGTCGCAGCGTTTTGTTCAGCAGAATTCCATTGAGATCAAACGCGATCTCCAGGTAGCGCCCAAGCATACCCCAAGTCAGAACTGTTACTGTTACCAATCTACTTCTTTCAAAGGATATGTCTGTTATTCATTTCGCGATGTTGTTTCCAGTGACCTCCTACCCATATATACTAGAATGCGAATGTTTCTTCACAAGGTAATATCACATGTTGGTTGCATGAAAAGGCAGGAACACAGCGAGCCCCAGCGTCGCACAATCGCAGCGGTTTGTTTCAGCAGAATTCCATTGAGATCAAAAGCGATCTCCAGGTAGCGCCCAAGCATACTCCAAGTCAGAACTGTTACGGTTACCAATCTACTTCTTTCAAAGAATATGTCTGTTATTCATTTCGCGATGTTGTTTCCAGTGACCTCCTACCCATATATACTAGAATGCGAATGTTTCTTCACAAGGTAATATCACATGTTGGTTGCATGAAAAGGCAGGAACACAGCGAGCCCCAGCGTCGCACAGTCGCAGCGGTTTGTTCAGCAGAATTCCATTGAGATCAAAAGCGATCTCCAGGTAGCGCCCAAGCATACTCCAAGTCAGAACTGTTACGGTTACCAATCTACTTCTTTCAAAGGATATGTCTGTTATTCATTTCGCGATGTTGTTTCCAGTGACCTCCTACCCATATATACTAGAATGCGAATGTTTCTTCACAAAGTGATATTACATGTTGGTTGCATGAAAAGGCAGGAACACAGCGAGCCCCAGCGTCGCACAGTCGCAGCGTTTTGTTCAGCAGAATTCCATTGAGATCAAAAGCGATCTCCAGGTAGCGCCCAAGCATACCCCAAGTCAGAACTGTTACTGTTATCAATCTACTTCTTTCAAAGGATATGTCTGTTATTCATTTCGCGATGTTGTTTCCAGTGACCTCCTACCCATGTATACTAGAATGCGAATGTTTCTTCACAAGGTAATATCACATGTTGGTTGCATGAAAAGGCAGGAACACAGCGAGCCCCAGCGTCGCACAGTCGCAGCGGTTTGTTCAGCAGAATTCCATTGAGATCAAAAGCGATCTCCAGGTAGCGCCCAAGCATACTCCAAGTCAGAACTGTTACGGTTACCAATCTACTTCTTTCAAAGGATATGTCTGTTATTCATTTCGCGATGTTGTTTCCAGTGACCTCCTACCCATATATACTAGAATGCGAATGTTTCTTCACAAAGTGATATCACATGTTGGTTGCATGAAAAGGCAGGAACACAGCGAGCCCCAGCGTCGAAGAGTCGCAGCGGTTTGTTTCAGCAGAATTCCATTGAGATCAAAAGCGATCTCCAGGTAGCGCCCAAGCATACTCCGAGTCAGAACTGTTACGGTTACCAATCTACTTCTTTCAAAGGATATGTCTGTTATTCATTTCGCGATGTTGTTTCCAGTGACCTCCTACCCATATATACTAGAATGCGAATGTTTCTTCACAAAGTGATATCACATGTTGGTTGCATGAAAAAGCAGGAACACAGCGAGCTCCAGCGTCGAAGAGTCGCAGCGTTTTGTTCAGCAGAATTCCATTGAGATCAAAAGCGATCTCCAGGTAGCGCCCAAGCATACTCCGAGTCAGAACTGTTACGGTTACCAATCTACTTCTTTCAAAGGATATGTCTGTTATTCATTTCGCGATGTTGTTTCCAGTGACCTCCTACCCATATATACTAGAATGCGAATGTTTCTTCACAAAGTGATATCACATGTTGGTTGCATGAAAAGGCAGGAACACAGCGAGCTCCAGCGTCGAAGAGTCGCAGCGTTTTGTTCAGCAGAATTCCATTGAGATCAAAAGCGATCTCCAGGTAGCGCCCAAGCATACTCCAAGTCAGAACTGTTACTGTTACCAATCTACTTCTTTCAAAGGATATGTCTGTTATCCATTTCGCGATGTTGTTTCCAGTGCCTTCCATTTACATATACTAGAATGCGAATGTTTTTTCACAAGGATAATATCACATGTTGGTTGCATGAAAAAACAGGAACACAGCGAGCCCCAGCGTCACAGAGTCGCAGAGTCGCAGCGTTTTGTTTCAGCAGAATTCAACCGAGATCAAACGCGATCTCCAGGTAGCGACCCATGCAAACTCCAAGCCAGCTGAACTGTTCCTGGTAACAATCTACTTCTTTCAAGTGACTATGTCTGTTATTCAATTCACGATGTGGTTTTCATTGACCTCCTCACCATATATACTAGAATGCGAATGTTCCTTCACAAGATAATATCACGTGTTGTGCATGAAAACGCAGGAACACAGCGAGCTCCGGCGTCGCACAGTCGCAGCGTTTTGTTCCAGCGGACTTCGACTAGATAAAACACGGACCCCAGGTGTGCGACCCATGCAAAATCCGAGACAGCTGAATTGGTACTCGTAGCAATCTTCTAGAATGCTTAAAATGGCCGCAAGCTGTGTGATGATAAAATTAAAGGGTGAGCGCACGCCATTGCTCATGCTGTGTGATGATGGAAGTGAGAGGGACGCTGCTGTTCATCGAGTGTGGCTGACCTCGTGTGGGACACTGCTGTGCAATAGAGTGTGGCTGACCACGGTTGGGACGTTGCTGTTCATTGAGTGTGGTTGACCTAAGTTGGGACACTGCTGTCCATTGAGTGTGGCTGACCTCGGTTGGGACACTGCTGTGATTGTACAGGAGGAGTTAGAGATTGCAAATCACCAACAGTTCTGATGGAAACACCGAAATGCTTCCAGTATAATTATATTGTTGATCAGACAATATAATTATATCGGGCAACAACCTCCCGACGAGATCCAGGCGGGACTTGAACCTGCGCGCTCAAGGTGCAAGCCCAACACATAGCGCCCTACGCCTAGCGCTATGTCATCTGATGACATAGCGCTAAGGCGTAGGGCGCTATGTGTTGGGCTTGCACCTTGAGCGCGCAGGTTCAAGTCCCGCCTGGATCTCGTCGGGAGGTTGTTGCCCGATATAATTATATTGTCTGATCAACAATATAATTATACTGGAAGCATTTCGGTGTTTCCATCAAGTTCCTCATTTCACTATAGAGGCGATGCACCCATTCCCTAATCAATGCATGTTTGACTTTCAATGAGTGTGGTTGAACTTGGCTGGGACGTTGTTGTCCAATGAGTATTGCTGACCTTGGCTGAAACGCTGGTGTTCATTGCTTTATAGTGGAGACAATAGGGTACTTATTGCATTTTGATGACCAACACAATTGACCAATTCAAACGATTTCGGCTGAGACTGCTGTTCATAGTTCGGCTGAGACTGTTGTTCATGTTCATCACTAAGTGATTTGGTTAGAATGTCAAAACTAGCTGCGAGACACCCGGCGGAGAGTGCCAAAAGGCATCTCACCAATGGCGCGTGGGTTATGGACCCCCACTCAATGGCTTTATAGTGGAGACAATAGGGTACTCATTGCATTGTGGTATGACCAACACGATTGACCAATGCAAACGATTTCGGCTGAGACTGTTGTTCATAGTTCGACTGAGACTGTTGTTCATGTTCATCACTAAGTGATTTGGTTTTAGTCATTACCTACCTCAAATGTCCAAACTGCTTGACTCGATCATATACTTGTCATGGGAGCACTGACTTTCACCCCCCATAAGGGGGGAGGTCTGTGGTGCCCTGTGTCACCCCTCGCCTGCTCGGATGTCACTTGCAGTGCCTGCCCGTTGCTCCGCTCGTGTGTCACCGTCTGTCCGACAGCTTAAACCCGAATATCTTACAGTTTAATCTGACTTTAGACAACCCGAGAACCCTATCTCACTGTGCTTTTGACATTCTTCTGACAGTATATATATTGCTATATATCTACTTTCTTATCAGGTTATAGCCCACCCACGTTCAGTGGTGGTGTTTTCGTCAGTCTTCCGTCCGCTTCGCGCCCTGTGATTCTATACTAGCCGACAATTCCGACATTTACTAGCCGACATTTACTAGCCGACACTTACTAGCCGACACTTTTGACAACGACCGGCTTGTTTTCACATCGGTCACTCCCGTCATTTTTTTACCGACAATCCGCATTTACCGGCGCTTAACGCACTTTCCGTGCGTCAAATTTCAGCTGGACCGACACTACTTTATAACCGACAATTCCTTTGTGTTCTTCAACCTCTGGACGACAGCACCTGAACTGCAGCAAAAGTAGCTTACCTTACGCCTATTTTGACTTCACCGACGTTTTCCCCGCGAAATTCTACTGCAATTTGACCTTTTCATCATCTGATTTGGTTGGTTTTACGGGATTTTACGTTACGCCTTCGACACTCTGGCCAGCAGCACCTCTGCTGCCGGAAAATTGGCTTTCCGCACGACGTTTTTGACCTCACCGCCGTGTTCCCCGCGAAAATCTACCCCTAACTGACCCTTCCATCGCTGGATTCGGTTGATTTTACGACAAGTTATTTTTTCGCTTGGGAACCCTATCATTGGGTTTGCAGATTCTGCAGTCTGCAGTCTGTGGCCATGGCCGCCTCGCTCCAGCGTGTACGTATGGCCGCTACACGTTCAGCGTTGGTATCTTTACGACTACATCGACAACATCTTACCCCTGGTTGCGACCTAGTGGTGTCTGGTGGAGCTTGTTCGCCAAGCACCAACCTCGACTCCGACATTTTCGACTTGATCGACGACAGGGGCTTTGACTCCTACGACCTCGCCTCTCCGCATTCTCCGCTTTCACCCGACGCATCCCTTGGCCGTCGTCTGGTGGTGTGTGGTGGTGTTATCACCACCGCCCACTCCCATTCCAATTCCTCGACCCTCACCTTTGCCGTGTGCAGCGCGTTCGTTGCGCACACTCACCGCATTTTCCACCTTCGCCCTTCTCGCCCCCCCTACTTCGGCTCATCCGCTCTGGTGGTGCCACTCCGTTGTGGGCTTTGGCCTCGCTTGGGCATCGGTTGATCCTCGACGACGGGCTGGTGCTTGACCTTCGCATCATTGGGAGCGCCGCCGCCGTCGTTTTTAGCCTGCTTAGTGAATTTAGCAGTGGCCTACCCCATGGGAGTAGCTAATCCCCACGGCACACGCATGGGCGTAAGCCCCTAGAGCACGCGAGATTAGCGCAGGCAGATGCCACACTAGCTCTGCGCTCTTCGCCCGTTTGGGTGCCGCACGTTCCAGGAGCTGGAGTGGTGATTGGCACCCAGCTCCAAACCCTAGATTGAAACCTCGATTGAAGCATCACGAGTTGGCTAGTAGCTAGAGTGACTTTACATT
Source organism: Cymbomonas tetramitiformis (assembly GCA_001247695.2). Lineage (NCBI taxonomy): Eukaryota > Viridiplantae > Chlorophyta > Pyramimonadophyceae > Pyramimonadales > Pyramimonadaceae > Cymbomonas > Cymbomonas tetramitiformis. The sequence continues at coordinate 134,655 of LGRX02019288.1, read as the reverse complement.
TCTCCTAGCCGCCTGCCCGGGAGTACCGGCTGGCCCTGCAGTGCACCTCCCACCTTCGGGGTGAGGTGGTGTCATGGGAGCACTGACTTTCACCCCCCATAAGGGGGGAGGTCTGTGGTGCCCTGTGTCACCCCTCGCCTGCTCGGATGTCACTTGCAGTGCCTGCCCGTTGCTCCGCTCGTGTGTCACCGTTTGTCCGACAGCTTAAACCCGAATATCTTACAGTTTAATCTGACTTTAGACAACCCGAGAACCCTATCGCACTGTGCTTTTGACATTCTTCTGACAGTATATATATTGCTATATATCTACTTTCTTATCAACTTGCCATTTTCAGTGATATTATTGACTAAACTATTTATCATATTCCTTTGCTTAGCATTTTAATATTAAACTAATGACACTACATTAGAAAGGTACCCTACCTTGTTTGCTTGCAATGTTTATAGCATTTTTGATAATTAGGCAAACATTTTACATTTTTTAATACCTTCATCCAATCTATAATTGATGCACTTGATGATGGATTCAGTGACCCGTAGGTCATAACTATTCTGACTCCCGTTAGCTGTACCAGTACTCGTACAGTACTAGGTGACAGATCCCTAGGTCACAGACACCTTATATTCGTTTATCTTTATAATCAGTTTACACTTGTATGAAAACTATTCAGTGACCGCCCCGATATAATACGTTATATCATATCTCACAGGTTATGGGGTATTACCCCGCTTTTATCACTGCTGACTTTGCCATGATTGGCTAAGCTTTTCCGCTTGGCGGGGCGTTGGGGCCTTGCGAGATGTTGAATTGGCCACTTTAGGGCGCGCGGTTTGCACTATGTTGCGGTGAGATTGCGAGTTGGGACTTTCGACAACTTCTTCGAGTGTCCGCGTTGGATTTTGTTTTAGACTGGACTTGATCACCCCTGTCAACAACTCCTTGGCCGCCGCGTATCCGACTTCGTTGATTTCGTTCGACCCCTTCTTCTCCTCACTCCGCAACTGCATTACGGTCGCCCGCCACTCTACAATTTGACACTCGCCTTTTCCCCAACCCCCCTCCTATAGGAATTTATTCTGATGACTTCATCCTCAGTTGGGACACCGGCCATGGGCGCTAGAATGCGCCTAGATTCAATTTTTGCTAGGAACGTGGGTGCTCGCTACAAGAGCACCCCGCAGTCAGCGAATGTCGCACTCGCTGCTGCTGACAGGACACGCAACAATGCTGTTTTGCAATCGTCTTGGGTCATTGACGTTGTGAAGCGTGTTGCGAAGGACACCTTAGGTACTAAGGCGTCCTCGTTTTCCGGGAGTGAGCCTCATCGACAACTTCTTTGGGATTCCTTGGTTACTGCCTTGGAGTCCTCGTTTGTCAACAAGGACAGCGCCAACGAGGACATCTTTGACCTCGTGGACGTCACCAAGGAGGTTCACCCGATCTTCAACGACATTTTACTTCGCGCGTTGGTCTCTTTGACAACGCCGCACTCTCCAGCTCGAAGGTGGGTTGACGCTTCCGCTCGGATTTCTCCGCGCGACGGTAAGCGTGCACTCCTGGAGATCACCAAGCGGCTGCTGCCGCCTGGGCATCGGCCGCTCCGCCACCGTGAAGAACTCTTAAGCATTTCTTTTGGTTCTTCTAATGACCCTGAGCCCTTGGTCGCGCAATTTGACGAGTGTCTCAAAGCTATCGCGGCTAGCGGAGCGGGCCCCCTTGACGACGAGGCCGCCAAGAGGCAGCTGCTGGCGGTACTGGACGTCGATTTCTACAAGGAGGTGATCACCCCGCTCCGCCTGGACACCGAGTTGGCGAAGGTGAGCATCGAGGAGGTGTACACTCACGTTCTAGAGGTGTGGTGGTGTGCGAACCCTAATGGCCCTCCCACCCGCCACAAGACAGCCGCGCCTGTCCCGACGCACACGCCTCTCGGATTGGCTTACGCAGGTGACGGACAGGGTGACATCTCGGACTTCCTCGAGGAGTTCGCTCGTATCATTGGTGAGGCCTCTACCCTACTCACCTCCCTCCGTCATGACGAGCGCGGGATTGCACCCGACACACCGCCGCCACGGAGTGATTTTCACCGTCGGCATGGGGGCGGTGGTGTGAAATTTCCACCGTCCAAGTGGCGCGACGAACGAAACCGTCGAACCGACGGTAAGTTTCAAAGACGCAATCGTCAGGTGGGTTGGAAGCAACGCTTCGCGGCATCCCCGCTCCCGAAGGGCGGGAATTGGCCTCAAGGCATGAAGCCGCAGGGTGCTAGGAGCATTTCTTTTCACTCCGCATCCTCGGCCTTCGTTCAGGAGTGCCCCCTCTGCCCTGGGCACTTTCACGACACTGCACGTTGCCCTGAGGTGTGTGGTTCGTGCGATGTGGACCTACGGGATGCCGCCATGGACCTAGACGAGGTCGTTTCGGCTTTTCAAACCGCCTTCGACAACGAGAACGACGAAGAGTTCGCTGACTTGTGCCATGAGCACGAACAGCCGCTGGTGCGTACCGATCCTGAGCCTTTCACCTACCCGGTACGGCACGACGTGGGATTGCGTGCACACTATGCGGGCTTGGGTCGTGGTGCTTCGGGCGCCGGCATGGGAGATGTGCTGTCAGATGCACGGGGAGTACTCGAGTCCCTGCGGTCTGCGGCTACGGCTGCACAGGTCGGTGGTGCTACCACAGCTGGTAAGCAACCACCACTGCACATCGGCACTTTGTCTGTGCCGCAGGTGGTGTGCGATGCGCAACCACCACCTGCCAATCGCGAGATCGACGCTGGACTTTACCCTGTTTCGGCATCGGACCCCGCTTCTTTCGATTCTCCTTTCGAGGAACCGCTACGAGTGTCTTTTATGGACCGGGTGATGCCCGGATGCCCTGACCCTTCCCTTCATTTGTGTTCGATTGAGCCTTCTCACAGCTCGAATCACCCGGGAGAGCTTTCCGTGATCGACGATGACGACGGCTCCGACAGCTATTCCTTTTCCGGAGACGAGATTCCCTCGGCCCCACCGGCTACGCGGTCACGTGTCGGTGTGGCAACATTGCCAAGGGTCTCCTCTTTTGCATCTCTAGCCCTGCCCGCACTCATGTGTCTTGCATGTGTGTCAGCGGTTCAGGGTTCGGTGGTGCTCGATCGAGCCCCTGAATTCACCGCAGCGGTACATCCCACTGGGGTGACTGCCAACAGTCTGTCTGCCTTGCCGTACTATTTTACTTTCGGCATTTCTTTTCCATCTTTGGTTTCGGCGGGTTTGAATTCTGATTTTCAATTTTCGGAATTTCTGATTTTGCTCTACGAATCTTTTCCTGCCTCTGGTTTCTGGTCTTGGCTTCTGGATTCTGGTTCTCTGGCTTCTGGTTCTGGATTATGACTTCTGGACTCTGGTTCTGGTTGAACTTCTTTGACACTGACAACTTCTTCAACTCTGGTGAACTCTGCAACTTTGTAGACCACTTTCAAAGTGGCTGAGTATCTGCGAAATTGAGCTGTAGGAACTTAGCTTGCAAGCAGTATCCTAGCAGCAGTTTTAGGAAGGGACCGCCCTGGCTAAAGCACAGGCCTCCCTCTAGCAGTTTCCAGCTCTTAGCTGTTTGTTGTTTCGGAACAATTTGCTTTGTCTGTGCTCCGCTCTATGCCACCTGTAACAGCACTATGTACAGTCACAGGGTGGTGTGCTGGATTCAGTGACCCGTAGGTCATAACTTATCTGACTCCCGTTAGCTGTACCAGTACTCGTACAGTACTAGGTGACAGATCCCTAGGTCACAGACACCTTATATTCGTTTATCTTTATAATCAGTTTACACTTGTATGAAAACTATTCAGTGACCGCCCCGATATAATACGTTATATCATATCTCACACTTGAGTGCATTTCATTTCGCATTACCAATATTCCATTAAACTCGATGTATTATCAGTATACTATATCGAAATAAGGCCCAATCATTTTGAGTATTTTTAACAACCTAATAATACTACATTCCACAAATAAGTATGATTCCTTACGTTGTACACTAACTTCATCTTGCGATGTTCCTAGTCTCATAAAAAATTGGCTACACATTTGGCAAGATCTTAATACCGGTTACAGTAGAAACTTTATTGTTTTTTATTGTTTTTCGTGCAAGTGAAAAACTAATTGAAATGCAAAACCTTTTGGGACACATAAATTATATATTTTTGAAATTTATCCTTATCTTTATCTTTGAGCTCCGCCATTTCAATTATTTAGTTTCGAACTTTATTATTATCTTTGCAAGCCTTGAAATGCGGTTACCGCGTTAAATAGTGTGGTGTTTGTTTGTCTTGATCGGCCCTTGTCCGGATAAAACAAACTGCCTCATCGACAACTCTATAACGATCAGATCTAAAATTGGTCGATCAAATCGTTATAGAATTACTAGTCGATAGCGGCCCCGAAATTCCTGCATTGATATCTTGGTGTTACTAAAACGTGCTTGATTTTTTAAGCATCACCGCCGACGTAACGGTGTGTCTGCGCTCAGGTGGATTTGCCTAGGCCCACCTTGAGCACGGCGTGGGGCCCTATACGGCTCTAATCGGCCGTCGTCAATCTAAACGGACGTCGTCATCGGATTCAGCATGGTCGAAAATGGTTAGGAACATACCCACCTTGTCGGGACCCTGTCGGTACATCACGCCTTAGCGGGGGTTATCGAAACGCGCGTGCCTGGCCGAAGCCCGCGCACGGAGCCGTATATGCGTGCAAGATATTTCGAAAATGGCGCTTGCAGCAACCTTTTAGCGTGTACCGAGTTTGTTTTTCGCTTTACCATTTTTTGCCCAGCCACGTTCGTCCGACGCGAGGCGCAGAATTAAATGCGTACTTTATCTCTACGTTTACCAGCTGTGAAAAGACGAGATCCAATATTTAATTTTTGGCTTATCTTTTATCTTTTCACGCCTACCTGTAATATTTCAATAATTAATTCGAAATTTATCTTTACAGCGGTTTTTTAAAGAAATTCGTTATATAATTAAAAAAGTAATAGAGTTTCTACTGTAGTCTACGATGGGAATGTATTTGGGTCTGTTCATTTCTAATTACCTATAATGCATGCCACTCGCTTTCCTTTTGTCGACATAATTTCAAAATAGAACCTAATTAATTTCAAAATAGAACCAAATTAATTTCAAAATAGAACCTAATCATTGCATCATACCTAACATTTGTACTCTCCACAGAAATTGATTTTTCCCCACTTGTACGTTCACGTACCCCCTTAGTATTGACAAACAGACATTCCCAAGGCTGAAAACCTAGGACCTACAAATATTCAAGTGCAAAAATCAGTGTAGGGTACGATTCCGAGCTGTAAAAGTCTGCACTCGCAACCTTTTGCCTGGTGAGATCTCACATCGTTTTTTGTGGTAGGGTGCCGTTTAGTCGCTTACGCAAGTATGCAAGATCAAGTCCGACAGCGCGCTCGTCATGCCTTTAGTTCGCTTTTGGAACTTGAACGGAGCAATCAGATGTTCTTTGAAAACGCGGGCGGTTCACAAACGCCAGACGTTGTGTGCGACGCTATCCATCGTCACATGTTGCACGATAATGCTCAGCTAGGTGCTGGCTACCCGCGTAGCTCGCGCGCCACCGCGACTGTCGAGGCTGCACATCAGTTTATGTTGACCCTCATGAATGGAAACGACATTGGCGAGGTGCGAATAACGACTAGATAGGATCCAGCATCGCACCTGAGTAACACGAATCTACATATCCGAATCTGTGTCGAAAAGCCAAGAAGAGAATTGCGCTATTCTTTTATATTTGTGATATGCACTTCGTTATCAGGAGCCGTTAGCTACATGTGCAGGATGTTCCACTCCATTCTGTAAACCACACTGGCGAAAGCTCTTTGTTTAGTGCGACATGGTTTGTTAGCGATACCGAACCACGTCGCCGCGACTTTGCTCCTCAACGGAATGTCAAGTTTGTATCTGTGCCTTCCTGGCATCGAGCTGGAGGCACTTTGGTTTCCACGGCTGTTTGCCAGTTAGATTTTTAATTTGTAGGGGCTGCTGGGTCCATATCTCATCGTGCGATGAGTGGACTGCGCCGTGGGCAATATCTTGCGCTGCAGTGCATGCACATCCGCCCCTCTTCAAATGTTGTTTTGATCCCTGCACCCTTGAGATGTCTCCCCGTATGCTGCAGTACGCCACCTCACCTTGCTTTGCTTCCAGGTAGTGATGGGTGCGAGCTCTAGCGCCTTGCTGGCCACTCTCGGCCAGGCCATGGGAGCAACATTTTCTCCCGGTGACCGAATAATTATCGATGAAACCTGCCACGAAGCGCAGGTAAGGACGTTCGTCTGCAAACGCAGGCACATTCGCAAACGTCTCTCGTCTTCCGGTCACACTGACACAACAACACTGTGAAACCGCCGCAGTGCAACTTTCAGTTCGTGCCGTCATAGCATGACTGTCGCCTCCTTCTGCGACATAACTGTGTGTCGCCCACTCGCGTCTCCTAACTCACATCAGAACGAGACTCCAAGCGGCAAAAAGCCGCCACTTCAACGGCCGAGATGTTGCCATTTCATAATTTCAGAAACCGAACTTCGGGAAGTGGTGCAAACGCCGAAGTGCTGTTCTCGGGCCCTCAGTCCCCTACCCGCCGCTGAGCGTCCTCGCACGGTTCTGGCTCTCCACTCGCCACTCGCCAGGGGCTCTGTGCCGCATATTCACAGAGCTTAGCGGACCGGGAGAGCGCTTTTGGTGTAGGTCGGCCCATGGATCAAGCTCAAGGAGCAAGGCATCGACGTAGTATTCTGGCGCTGCAGCCGAGACAACGGCGCGGCGCTGTCCTTCGAGGCTTTACAGGAGCTCCTCATCCCGTCCACGAAGCTCGTCGCTGTGACACACGTCAGCAATCTGCTTGGTGCGGTGCTCGATTTGCACCGAGTCGTGCAGATGGCGCACAGAGTGGGAGCAAAGGTGGTCGCCGACGGCGTGGCCTATGCTCCCCACCGTGCAATCGACGTCAAAGCCTGGGGAGTTGACTTCTATGTGTTTTCCAATTACAAGGTGTATGGAGCACACGGGATGGCGACGTTGTTCGGCAGACACGAGGCCTTCCGAGGACTCACGGGGCCAAATCATTTCTTCATTCCGTCGGAAGAGACCCGCTACAAATTCGAGCTTGGAGGGGTGAGCCACGAGGGATGTGCCGGGGTGCTGGCACTGCGCGTGTACCTCAATATTTTGCTCGGCCGTGCGCCAGACGCGATTATCGACAGGGAGGTGGTAGAGGAAGCTTTCTCTTTGATGCGGGAATTGGAGGCTCCTCTGACGCACCGCTTGGAGAGCTTTTTAAGCAAGCACTCGGAATTCAGCGTCGTTGGGCCATCTGCAGGTTCCGGCCGGGACCGGGTGGCCACATTTTCGTTCATTCACCGGACACTTCCCTGCACTACGGTGGTGGAAGCGCTACAATCAGCAGGGGTCCTGTGCCGTTCGGGACATATGTATGCTGCACGGTTATGCTCTGCCCTACCAGGAATTGATAGTGAACAAGGCGTTGTACGCCTGTCTCTTCTGCATTACAACTCCGAAGCGGAGGTTGAGAAATCAATAGAAGTGCTTTCGAATATAGCTGCCAATGCATCTAAGTGGGCTACTACAGGACCTCTCTTGACTGCAAAGTTGTAGCCTAGCTTTGATATATTCTTCAACAACATTTGCCAAATCAAAACAAATACATCTGCAGCACTGCCAAATGCAGCCTTGTAGGATGCAAGTTCTTGCCAGATTTCCTTGTAGTGATTTATACTGGTTGAGTAACGGCATAAAATCCAAGTTAGTCATTGTGACAACAGTTCACCGCCGACTTGTAAAACGGTGTTAAATAAAGTAACAAACATTGGAATCCATATTGATGACAAATTTTGCTGACTTCATTTGTGTTTAATGCATATGATACCGTATCTATGAATCGCGCGAAGCGTGTCACACAATGCACTTTAGTTCGACACATTTAAGCCACTATGCCGGAGACCGAATCGTATCTCGTGATGCGCCGCACTTGGCCTTCAGTAAATTCACCATTTGGTTAGATACGAAGTCGAATAGTTTACAAAACAAAAATGAAACGGCCACGTTATACGCCCAGATTTTACCTGATGCACTCTTTAGTCAACAACATGCATATTCACACAGCACATTCTATGACTAAACTGCATATCTGCGACTAGTTGAATATTACAACGCGAGCTTACCTTTCACAAAAGAATCCCATGTGGAACAACAGTGACCGCACGTATTGTGTAAATGTTCCATTCACACCGTAGCCCCCGCTGTTACAACATGTTCGATTTGGGATGATTTTGGTTGTGCTGCGCAGCGTCAAAAGCAGACTTCAATTCACCAACGGCATACAAAACTTGTGGGGGGGATACGAGTATGTGCTTCCTTGCAACGTAGCTCACATGCAACGGGAGGCAGGACGAAACCTAGTGGTTTTTGTACAAAACCTAGTGAATCGTGTACGCGATATCGTCGATCGGGGTTAACGATATCGCGGAGCGCGATTTCGGGTTCATCAAATCCCACAATATTTTGTACAAGGTTCACTAGGTTGTGTGTACCGGGCACTCCGGTAACTTCGAATACACTTGTAACCAACATATATATCTCGTAAACCTTTCAATATATCTCTAGGTACTGTATACCGCCATCTGTTCATTCTCTAGGTTGTTGCTAATTCTTGTCTTTTCAATAATGCCGTCTATCACCGATTATCCTGAATAAGTAGACGTTGGTCAACGTGCTGAATTATCTTCCCTAACCGAACGTGCTCGATATTGCGTTCCCGTCATACTGTGTCATTTCCCCAATGTACAGTGCTCTCAACCTCACAGTCCTTATGACACAGTCACGGATCACGTCATTCAGTCACGATTCTCTCGATACGGTTCGATACACGGATCTCTCTCGCTTCGTCTGTACCTCCGGGTACAACTCCCCTAAGGGGTGGCTATCCCCTGATGCACCCACATCACAATCGCATCGGCAGTGGGATCAACTATTGCACAGGAAATCAGCATGGATATAGATCTCGAATTGACAAGTCTCGGTGCCTTTTCGGTTCTTGGGTCCGTGCCATTTCATGTGAGCAGAGGTCCTTCCATGGTGGATCTTCAGGGAGACGTGGCCACTTCGATGTCGCGGGCGCGTTGCTCGCGCCCCCTGTCGTTGTCGCGGCCGGGCACTGTATGTCCACCTGTTTCATTCGAGCAGCAAGCTCTCGCGAGGGCGGGTCCTCATGTAGACGCGCCCATTTCGATGTCACGGGCTGCTGTCCTGCGTTCCCGTCACTTCCGCGACCGGGCGTTGCTCGGCTAGAGCCAATACCTCGTGTCGCTGATGCTACTAGGCACCGACTGCCTCCCACCGGGGTCTGTGCTGATTCGATATCGCCCCACTCGTTGAACTTTAGATGGTGGAACAGATGATAGAGCAGGGGACCCGGCATGGGATGCACCGCGCGTGATTTACCCGGGGGGGCCAGCTGCGCGGTCTCGGGGTGTCCGCCAGTGGCCCACTTGCACGCGCAGGGGTTTTCTGATGTGCATTCCAGCAATGGCTGCGGCGGTGGCGAGTCCGTCCAAATGCAAGTCGGCTTCCGATAGTGCTCACCATACTTACAGTATGTGCAAAACAGGGGCGGAGGTAACTGACTGACCACTGGCCGCAATCGCAGGGCGTTCGGGTAACGTCCTGTAGGGTTCGTCTAGAAACCGGTGTTTGGGCTTCAGGTACTCGATGATATCCAGCGTGCGTTGCACGCACGCGTCTGCTGACACCAGATCTGGGGGTCCTCCTGTGGTGCGTGCTTGACTGTACTGCGTGCATGGTGAGCTGGCCCACACCACATCGAAGAATCCAGGTCCATACTGTCCGGGATCCCAATCTTCCACTGCTGCAATGTGTGTAGGATGCCACACTGAATCATGATCTAGAGTATATGCGCAAAACACGTGCTGCGCATCATGGGTTTGGGTACATGCAAACCCAAACCCAAACATGCCAAACAGCAAAGGGCTTCCCGTGAGTTCCAGCGCACGTGACTTTGCAAAATTATTACTAAGATATATATCTTTTAGTTGCCAAAGGCCCAAGGCCTCAAAAGCCTTGTGCACGATGCCATCAATTTATTTCTTTGGCAGATTTATTGGGGTTGTGTTCGAGTTTACCCAAACCCAATACATGCTAAACTGAAAAGTAATTCCCGTGCGTTATAGCGCGCGAAACTATGCACAAATATTTACAAGACATATATCTTTCAGTTCTCAGAAGCTCAAGGTTTGAGATAACTTGTTGGCAAAACGATCAATTTATTTCTTTGGCAGATCTATTGGGCTTGGGTTCGAATGTTTCCAAACCCAATACATGCTAAACAGCAAACGGCTTCCCGTGCGTTCTAGCGCACGTAACTGCGTAAAAATATTGCCAAGATGAAAAGAAAAAAGAAAAAACCACGCCCGTCGGGCGTATGAGTAAATTAATTTCCCCGGCCCTACTCTGGGCCGGACCGCCACGGGTGGCGGCCTTAATGGGACAATTTATACTGGGTGGTTCTTATCTTTCTCCTTCTCTTGTTTTTCCTGTCTGAGTCTTCTGCTGTATAGCTGGTAGGTGCTGTGTGCATAGTTTACCGTTAGGTCATGTATTCTCTGTAGCGCTTGTGTGGCCTCTTTTCTGTTGAGTCCAAGTTGCTCGAGTATGTCTTGGTTGTGTTTGTACACCGTGCCTGTTCTGCCCACTGCAAACACATGAAGTTTGGCACGAAATCCGTGTCTGCGTAGTAGTTGTAGCAGCGGTCCGTATTTCATGTATTTTTCCAGGAGTTTGGGTCCCCACTTTTCGTCATCGGTGTGGGCCACCTCAATGAGGTGTAGGTTTTTTACCCTTGCTGGTGCTTCCTGTTGTGTGCATTCCCATCCGTCCTCCAGGTCCTCTAGGCCCTCTATCATGACTATGTCTACGAAACTTGGTATTGTGTCGGGCCCATCGTTTCTGCCTGGGTTGTCCTTCCCGTCGTGTCTGCATTGTCCCCTGGTGAGTATGTAATTTGGGAGTACCCTTGGCTTAACCCCTGGGTCCCTCTTTTTTCCAGTGTAGGCGAGTACTTTGCATCCCCCCTTCCTATGGTGGTCAAGTATGTGTTTTAGCTCATCTGCGTGGGCATCTGCCCTGTCCGAGAACATCCCTCGCATTTGTGGGTTGTTGCATCCACCTAGGGCGTGCCCTACCCTCATGAGGAAGCCCTTTGCGTAGTCCACCCCTTTGTGTCCACATCCCTCCAGGGTGCACTTCCCACCCCCTTCGGCTGAGTTTTTCGCTGTCTCATAGTCTTGTGCTGGCAGTATTCTCAGTCTGCATTTGAGTATTGTTTTTCGTGCCGCAAATGTGGCTCGTTTCCAGAAGCCGTTCGCTACTTTGTGTAGTGGCGTGTCTCCTTTGAGGTGCTTCATTGTTTCGTTTAGCCAGCTGTCGGTGGTCCTGTCCTCTTGTACCGAGGGGGCGTTCCTTTTTTCTGTTCTGCTGTGTGTCATATCGTGTTTTCGCTGTTTCCATCTTGTTCTGGGCATCGGGTCCTCCATCATTGTATGGACTCTGGACTCCTCTGTGACACGGTCATGGTGAGCTTGTCTTTCATTCGTCTTCCCTTGTGGCTTTTCCCGCTGCTCAATGAGTTCATTTAGTATGTCAAAAATTTCCTCGTCATTGTGTTCCTCTTGGGTCACCTCTAGTCTCTCCGCGAGCTCGTTGAGTTCCTTGAATATCTCCTCCTCTTCGGAGGGTGGTGCCTCTGTGGGTTCGGGTTCGTTTCCTCGGGTGGGGTCCCTGCGGCCCTCTGTTTCTTGGTGTTCCTGGTGCTCCTGCACCTCTCGCATAAGGAGCATCTCCTCTTCCTCCGTTTGTTCCATCATGGCTTTTATCTGCCTGTCTTCTTCGTCTCGGGTCTGGTTGGCCTGCTGCTGCTGGTTGGGCATCAGGTCCCGTATTGTCGTTTGTTCCTCTTCAGTTTGTTGCGCTTGGTCATGGTGCGCTTCCCATCTGAAGTTGCGCTCAGTTTTCGGTTGGTGGGTCCAGGTTGAGGGTTCTCCCTGGAGGTCGGTCATTTTTGCTGAGAGTCTACTACTTCCTTGGACTTGCCGTTCACGGAGTAGTGTGGTTACGTATTTTTGTACTGCGAGTTTTCCTTTTAGCTCTCTGCTGCCCGAGTCCTCGTCTGGTATCATGGGTTTGACGTTTATTGTCTCGTTATTATCCCACGCTTCCGTGAGGGTTCCCGTAGTACAGGCTTGTTTGGCTGCCTCGTCGGCTTTTTCATTCCCCACAATTCCCGTGTGTGCCTTGACTTTTAGCAGTGAGACAGTGTGCCCTGCCGCTACTAATGCCTCAATGTTGACCAGTATGGCATACAGGAGGTCCCTTTGCTGGTGGTGCTCCATGTTGTGGGGTTTCGTTCTCATGCTCTCCAGTTGTCTAATGGAGTTGGCACTGTCCGTGCAAATGGTGAGTGCGTTGCCACTTGGTGGTGGCGGGAGAGTCACCGCTTTTTGTATGGCGAGAAGTTCGGCTCTGTTCACCTCTTGGTCTTCGCCTTCCCATCGAATCATGTGGGCTTCCCCTTCCCCGGACCTGGGGTCCCATACCGCGGCTCCTGAGGCCCATTCTTTGCCTCCTTCTTCTGTTTCTATCTCTCTTTTGCTCCCGTCCGTGTAAAGGTACGAGGTTGCTTTGTGTGCCCTTTGAGGGGAGGGGTACGTCAATTGGGTTGGTGCGTCCCTCGGGGCTCGGTTCCTGGGGTCCTCTGTTTGGTCTCTTGTCAATTCCCATCTCCTTCCTTGGGCTCCCGGTTCGTGTTCGGGCCAGAAGTCGGTGGGGTATCTGACAACTTTTGACCTCGCTACTTTGTCCCATATCGTCTGGGCGTCATTTTGTCTTGTAAGCCTGGTGTGTAAAGTGTTCGCTTCCACCACCTGTTGTACTGTGGGGGGGTGTATGTTCCATTTGCCTCCCCTGCTTCCGGGGAGGAGTTCCCATTTGGCTGGTCCCTCTTCCACGTGGAGGTGGCTGTCCTCCCACCAAGTTTCCACTTCTGCTTGTACGTTGCAGCACTGGGGGCATAGGTCGTTCCGCAAGTGTGGCCCTGTGCTGCACATTTTTCCCATTGCGTCCGTCATGTCCTTTGTCTTAACTTCCGGGAGTTCGTATCGCTGCCATGGTCTTGTGTCCACCACACAGTCCACGCTAGGGGTGCGTCCTTCCTGGTTTGGTTCATTCACATCGTGTAGATTTGCCTCCCTCATCGGCTGTTTGACAGCTGAGGTGGTGCGGACCTTGCTTTGCGGGCAGGTTGTGAGTGCCCTCCTTATACAGTCTGCAGCAGCGTCTGGGTCCCCGCAGTGTGCTTGCCATCCCTGTTTGTTGGCCACTATCAGCACCCTGAGGTTCCAGTTGCATTGTTTCGCTTGTTGGTGGGTGGCACCCATCCAGTGGTCAGGGGGTAGAAACGTGAACTTGCCTTGTGGTATTTCTAATAGTTCGTGTATTAGGTGCCCTGCATGTGCATTGTATAGCTTTCTGTACGGGGTTTTCTCATATGTCGGGTACACCCCGACCCCGAACACCGGTTCTTGTGTGGTGGTGGCCGCTATGGCAAAGTCCAGTGCCTTTTTGAGGTCCTGTGGCGTGTATTCTGGGTTGAACTGGTAGGCTCCCAGTTTCATCCAGTTTGTAGTCCAGGCCGAGCCTCTGGCCCCGAACACCTTGTCTCTGTCATACTTGGCGTAGTACGTTGTGGTGTTGTGGTGGACATTGAGGGGTGAGGCGAATAGTTCGGTGGTAATTCCGAATGCTTGTTGTAGTGCCCTTTGCATCTGGGCAGGGAATGTCCAATGGTTTTGCAAGTTCTTTTTTCGTTCCTCCTTTTCCTCTTTGCTTGAGTATCTAATGAGGAGGTGCCCTATTTCCTCTTCAAACGTGGAGACCTGTATTTTATGGTCCTCCCACATTTCAGTGCGTAGTGTGCGCTGGTGTGGGGTTTGGTGGTCCGTGGTACCCACTGCCTGGGTGTACCTTTCGTGTAGTCTGAGAAGCTTTTCTTTCGTGAGGGTGCCTATGTATTTCCCATTCCTGTGGTAGCTGTGGGCGAGTTCCCCCTCCAGCCGTATCTGGCAGTGGTGCCCTCTGTTGTCCACAATGTCTTGTTCTGGGTTGGTTTCTGTCGGGTCCAGTGTTAGGTTCTCTGCATGTAGTGTGGGCCAGGCCTGTCCCAGGTGCGGCCTTCCGGCCAGTATTTCTCTGAGGCCTGTGGGGTGGGTCACCTGGGAGCCCCTTGCTCGCAGTCTTCTTTTCAGGGTTAGGAAGGTGGTCGCGCTTTGGCCCCTTCGTTTGGCTAGTTTCAGGTAGTCCGTTATGGTTTCTCTTGTACTCCACGAGTAGGAGTCATCCCCCTCTGAGTGTCTCCACTGGGTTCTGTACTGTGTCACCAGGGAGTGTGGGTCTGTTGGGTCAACGAGCAGGGTCCTCATTGCCACAATCTCTTTCGGCTTGTCTATCGTTCGGCCTTTCTCGAGGCCTGTCTCAAGTTTTTCGGCCATGGGGTCTATTTCATCTATCCATTTAGTTTGTGAGCGTGCGTGGAGGGGCTGAAGTTCTTCCTCTTCCCCCTCCTGTACTGGGCCGGTATTCTCCGTTTCGTTAATCCTTGTGAGCGGGTGCAGGGAGAGTTGCCTGTGAATCTCTTCCCTGGGGACCTGCCTCGCCTCCCATTCAGTCATTTTTGCCCTCAGCTGTTCCGAGTTGAGGAGTGGGAGGTTAGTTCGTACTGCGTGGGAGTCCAGCGGCCCCTCCCTGGGCATGCTCCTGTATTGTTGCTTCAGTTGTCTGTTTGTGAGATTGTCGTAGAAGTCCCCCGGCTTCGCTATGTCCCTCGGTTGGGCTTCGCATAGGTATGGGTATAAGTGTGCCAGGCCTTTTGCTATGGCAGTGCGGTCTGTGTTGAGGGTTGCATCTGTGCATTGTTCCCTGACGTTCACCTGGCTAATCGCATGTTGGCCATCTCGGGTAGTGAGGAGCGCTAGGTCCGGGAAGTGTGCAAAAAGTTTGAGGCACGTTGTGAAGTTTATCGCAGTTGGCGTGTCCTTGGGTATTGTGAGTCTGGCAGTTTGGTCTGTGCACAGCGCCTGCCAGTCTGGAGGCATCGGTATATCCCCATCAATTATTTTGCCTGCTTTCGTTTTTCTTGTTGTTCCCTCCATTTCTTTATCGGACTTCCTTCTGGTCGCCCCTTTTAGCTGTTCCATTATCTTCGGTATTGGGGTTTGGAGTTGTCTGAGCATCCCTTCCGTCCCCTGGGGCGTGATGTTGTATCTGAGTAGGGCATTGAGCTTCCTCAGTGTGTTGTGTTTTGTCTGGTGCCCCCCCCAGAGTTTGTCGAGGTCTGTACAGTTCCTGCGTGTGGTGCTGTGGTATTCTACCAGTCCTCTAGTGGACCTGCTGACGTGGGACATTCTGAGTCTCGACTTTAGGTTTATTTGCCTCCACGCCGGGCCTCGTACCGTCCCCTTGTCTTCTTCGCTGTGCATGGCCTCCAGTAGTCCGCTCCAAATCGACTGGGCGTAGACTGCCTGGAGTGGCACCATTCCCAAGCCGTACTTTTCCTTTTCCTGTGTGGTGAAAATGTTTGGCGTTCCGTTGCGGGGCAGGCCTTGTATATTCTTTGTGGCCCCCCCTATTATTTTGTTGAAGTCGTCTATTTCGCCCGCTGTGTACAGCCCTAGGTGCAATCCATATCTGAATTTCCCCAGTATTGCGCAGTGAAGGGAGTATTCCTTTTGGTCAGGTGTCAGAGGGGAGCGCAGCAGAGCTTGTATTCTGTGGTTCATCTCTTCCTTAGCGGCCTCTTTCTCCTTGTCCCACCTGCCTGTGAATGCAAGTAGTACTCCCAGGTATTTGTACGTGTCGTCTGGCTTGAGTACCTTGAAGTGGCTTAGCTTGCCGTCCAGTCCCAGCATTTTGAGGTCTTTATGGAGTTGTTCAGGTATGGAGACCCCATTTTTTATGCCGGTTATGGCTGACTTGGTGAGGTTAATTCTGAGTTCGCTCCACTGTGAGAATGCCTGCAGTTTGTGTAGCTGAGCTCTCATGTGGTAAATCGTAGGGCATAGTATGAGTAGGTCGTCGACGAACGCCCCTGCTGTCGTCCTGAGGGGGCCCAGCCTTTCTTGTTCTGCTGCATACTTGTGTTGGTACCCGTGCTCTCCCACCTCTAGCCATCTTAGCAACGGTTCCTGGTATATTATGAAAAGGAGGGGGCTCATGCTGTCTCCCTGGAGGAGTCCTCTTTGCACCTGTACAGTTTTGTGTGAGGTTTCCCCTCCTACTCTGGTGTTCATGGACATTGTGTCATGGCTATGTGTACCTAGGACATCCCGCACCACCTGTGTGAGTTCGTCGGGTATTCCAAGGTACTGCATCGTGTGGAGTAGTTTGTTGTGGTCCACTGAGCCGTACGCGTTTTCGAAGTCTACATACAGGCCATGCAGTTCTCTTCCTGAGACATTTGCATCCTCAATCGCATTGGTTACTCTGGTGAGTTGTCGAAGTGTGTTCCTTTTTTCCCTTGAGCCTTCCTGCGCCTGGGCTAGTATTCCCTGCGTTTCGCAGAACGTGGAGAGCATGTTTGCTATCTGTGAGGTGTATAGTTTGAATACCCCTTCAAGCAGGGCTATGGGTCGGTAATTTTGCTGTAAGGTGACATCCCCTTTCTTGTGGTGGAAGCAGAATGTCCCTTTTTTCCAGGTGAGAGGGACATGCTTGCTGTTCCACATTTCCAGCATGAGTGCGTGTAGTGCATCATGGAAGTCCTCTGGCATGTACTTAAGAATTTCGTTCGGGGTCCTGGTGGGGCCTGGTGCCTTGTTGTTGTTTAGGGTGTGTACCGCTTTGGTGTAGCCCTGTCGACTTATTGTGAGGTCCAGCCCACTGGGGTCTGGTCTTGGCATCTTTATGAGGTGCTCCCTGTGAGCTGGGTCTTCCCATGGTGGAGGTTTCGAGTCGGGTGGACTTCGGTGCTCCATCCTGTATGGTGCCGAGTGAGCCATGTGGTCTGCTAGTGCGTTAGCGATGTTCCCGTGGCCTACAGCCAGGTTGCCCTCTCTGTCCTGTAGAGCCTGTATGTTCGCCGTGGGGGCATGGCCTGTTTCTTGTGCCTTGGTATATATCCTTTTGTGGTATCTTTTTTGGTTGTTCCAGTATTCCTTTACTGTTTTGTTGTTGTGTCTTTGCTTGGCTTGTTTCCGGTGCTGCTTTACTACCTTGTGCGCTGCCGACCTTTCTTTTTTGGCCTCCTCAGTAAGCCACGACACCCATTCTTTTGCATCTGCATTGTCCCTGTCCGTTGGGCCTTTCATTTCTCCCTCTTTCAGGCTTCTGAGGGTTGAGTGTTCCGTGTGCGGGTTTCGTAGGTGTCGTTTGGTTTGCTTGTGCCTCCGCATCTTGAGTATTGCGGCGTCCCTTTCCTTTCTGTCCTTTTTGCTCATTAGCAGGTCTTTTTCCACTCGGCTGGAGGTGCCTCCAACCGTAGTAGTTGGCAGTTCGTCGTCCTGTAGCGCACATTTGTTCGCCTCGGTGAGTATGTTTAGTACTGTTTCCCCTGCTCTGTCTATGGTGGCGTGTGCCACTTGCCTGTTGTCCTCTTCCCTGCACTGTGTGGCCATCTCTGTTATGCGTTTCAGTTCAGCGGTTCTGGCATAGCCGTGTGTCCTGAGGAGGACGCTTTGGAGTGTTTCCCTGTGTGTTTTGTTCAGGGGCGTGTTCAGCTTTACATGCCCTGGTTGGGGGTCGCGGTCCACATATGGTTCGTGGGTGTCTATGCTGTCCAACTGGAGGGTTGCTAGGCTCACCATCTCGTGGTCACTCGTGTGGTGCCGGGTGAGGTGTGTGGTGTCCCCCATCTCGTATTGCGCCTGCTTGTTCCTTGGTGCAAGCCATCTGTCAATGTTCCTGTGTTTCGCCCAGTTAAGTGTGGTATCGACTGGCGGGCCTACATTGTGGAGGTCCAGCTCCTCCGCAAGTTTCGTCCATTGCTTGTCGGTTTTTGTCATTCCTCTACCTGTGCTGGTGTTGCTCGCATTGAGGTCTCCTCCTATGACCACATGTTCGTTCGCCTTTCCCGCAGTTTTCCTGAGCAGGTTGGTTGTGTACTTGAGTATTTTGTCCCTAGTTTTCCACTCCTCTGCTCCTGGTGGGTTGTAAATGCCTAGCACATGGTACATCACCTTTCCTGGTAGGTGCAGCACCACATGTAGGAGGTACCCCTCGAGGTGTCTCGCAGGGACTACATGGTGGTTGTGTGCGTGGCTGTAGGGGTTGCCGAGGAGTATTGCCACTCCTCCTTTCATTGCCTGTTCAGCCGTGCCTTCTGCTTTCTGCACCTCAGTTTTGGTGCCTATTGCAGTGTATTGCATGTCTCTGAATCTTCTCATTACACTGTCGTGTGCGTGTTTTACTTCCGTGAGTACAATTACTTGTAGACCCTGTTGGTTTTGGCTTCTTTTGTTAATGACCTCGGCAAGGTCAAGGCAGGCATCACTTTGTCCCGCCACATTCCATGTGAGCATGTGTAGACGGTCCTTTCCTATGTCAGTCTTTATTGGTTCTGTGAGAGGGGTTTGGTATTCACGGGAGTCCTGGCATGCCTCTGGTGTGTCCAGTTGTGTGTCCGCGAATCTTTCCCAATGTGCTGTTGGTTCGTCCTGTGTTTGCTCCCATTCTTCGTTTAGGTGGGTTCCCGGTGCATGCTGCTCCTCGGGTGTCTGCCCGTCATTACCTGTGGGCGTTGTGGGGGCTAATCTATGGAGCCATTCCCATAGGCCTGGTTGCTTCGTAGTAGTTTTGCGTCCCCTCTCCTGGGTTTGTGGTGCCTGTCTTCCGGCCTCTGGGTTTGTGTTCAGGCCATCCGCAGGCCTCCGGGTTTCTGCCGCTCGCTGACTTTCCACTTGTGTCCGGCTTCGCCCCTCGGCAGTGGCCATCATTTCTTTTACTGGCAGCTGTATGGACTTTCTATAGGCGGTTATCGCCGTTCTGTCGGTGGCCCCCCATTTGCTGACTGCCTCATTGAAGTGGGTGGGCCAGTGTCCCCCTGGGCATGTTTTCTGGTAGTGCATCCAAGCCTCGGTGGCCATCAGTACCCATACTCCACAGCTGTATTGGTCCTGCGCGCTTTGGTTGCCTACATTCATCAGTTCCACTGTTACTTGTTTGTTGAGTGTCTTGGCCAAGTGTTCAGTCCAGTTGGTTATTTCCGCTGTTAGCCTTTTGGTGTTGCGTGAAGTTGCATTGGTTCTCCCATTCGAGGAGTCATATATCCAGAACTTTAGTTTGTCATTTCCTTTGTCTGGTCCGGCCAGCACTGCTCTCCAGTGTTTGCCATCGCAAACCGGTATGCAGAACCCCCTGGAGTTCCCGAGTAGCTGCAATGCCTTCGTTGTGTGAGGTTCTCCGTCATTGCCCGGTTTCAGTGTTTCTCTCATTGTGGCTATTACCAGGGGGGGCAATGGGTCATTTTCATATAGTGAGTGGGCATGTTGCATTTGGAACATGTTTAGCCGGCCTTTCTTCTCAAATAGTCCCCTCGTGGTGGTGTTGTATGGGTACATTTCCGTGTGGTTCTGGCTCCCTCCACCCGTCATGTTTGTTTTCCAGCAGCGGGCGCGCCGCCTCATCCTTTGTTCAATCTTCCGCATTAGTGGTTTGCCTCTTGTTGGGGTGCCTTCTTTTATCGCAGTTGCTGCGTGTTCCGGTCTCCTTGTTCTAACTAGTAAGGGTTTACCGTTACGGTAAATTATCCTGAGTAATTTGTAGCCTTGGGGTGGTCTTGTCCACCGTGCCTTTGCATTCCTCGCCGTGGTCCGTTTTCTTCGTGTTCTTCTGCTACTCGTTATGTTGTTGCTGTTTGTGTTGTGTGTTCCCCACTTGCGGTAAGTATTCCTACTTGTTGTTAGCGTAATTATCAGTATAGCGAGTATTGGGGTTATGGCAAATGCAGCGTTCCATAGTGGCCTGGTAGCTTCGTGTCGTGCTCCCCTTGGGTAGCTTGGTTCCGCCCTATGTCGCGTCCCCCTCGGGTTATGTGGTGCTGCTCGCATCCGTGAGTTTATGGTTACAGCGTTACATTGCCCCAAATCACTTTTTGTAACACCCCTAGCACTTTTTCCAGGGTGGGCCCCGTTTCTTGTGTGTGTTTTCGTGGTTGTGTAAAAATTTTTGGGCGTTTGAGCGCGTTTTCCAAAAAAGGTTGTTTTTACGTAGAGCAATTTCAGGAATTCGCTTGTGGTCGAAAGTCGGCAATTTGCTCTCATTTTTTGTGTGTGGCAGCCTCCCATTCTTCTTAGCATATTCCCAAAGTATTTCGGCGTTCTTATTATTCTGCTGGCCTGTGTGGAGTCGGTTGTGCCGTTATTTGGTAGGGTTTCGGTAGGGTTGGTGCCTATATTGTGGTGGGGGCCCTTTGGTTTGCAGGGTGGGGGCTCATGTGACTTGTCCTTACTTGTTTGGCATAGTTTCTGGTCGGGTTGCTTGTTTATACCCCGCATCGTCCGTTTATATTGCGTCCACTGTGCCTGCGTTGCGGTCGAGTTAACAGTTACAGCGTTACACCGCCCTAAAGCCCCTGTTGTAGCGCCCTTTACATCTTTTTCTTGGTGGGCCCCTCTTGGTGTATGTCGTCCCATTGGTGTGCCAAGTTTTCGGGGGGTTTCGGAATGTTTTGCGAAAAGGCATGTTTTTACGTAGAACATTTTCAGGAATTCGCTTGTGGTCGAATGTTGGCGGTTTGCCCCATTGTTTCGTGTGTGGCACTTCTTTGCCCTTCTGAGCCATATCCCAAAGTTTTTTGTTCTCCCTATCATTATATAGGCCTGTGCGAAGCCATTCGCTGTCTCGTTCGGTAGGGTTTCGGTAGGGTTCGCCTGTATATCGTGGGGGTACCACTTTAACTTGTCAGGTGAGAGTGTGCTTTTGTTATCTATTGCAAAGTACAGTGTGCATCTTCGCCGGGGCGTGAAATTGCAGCAGGGCCTTATCGTAGCCCTTGGCAGGCATTGGTTAATATCGGAGGTAGCAGGTTGGGCAAGGCAAGTGAATATCGTGCTGGGGCTTGGGGTATCCTTGCTGCAGTTAAGTATATTAGACATGTCTGGGTGCATGGTGTGCCTTATATGTCGGTTGCTTTCCTTTGTTAACTTATTACGGTTGTCGCAGCGGGGGTGTGGGAGTTTGGCATCTGGTGCTCCCACCTTATCATGTACTATGAGGTGGGCTGGGTGTGCCCTACAGGGGTGCATTGAGTTCCGACCCGAGCCCAGTCCCCATGCTGGGTGGCTATGCTGTGCATCGTGGGCTCGTGTCCTAGGCCCCTTGTGAAGTTCAATGGCATGGCAGAGCATGGTATGAATAGGGTGGCTCAATAATAATAATACAGTTTCTAGGCTGTCTAGTCTAGGATTGTCACTGTCTATGTTTCCTGTGTTTCTCGTGACAGCATGGCTTGCTGGCAGGGTCTCCACTTCCTCCAGGGTCTCGGTGGTGTGTCTTTCCCCTGCTCGATGGCACCCCCCGTTCCTGCTTGGTATTCGGGTGCCCCTTGATGCAGTGACTGCCAGTTCAGACAGAGGTGTGGGTTTCATCGTGGGTACCTTATGTTGGGGGTCTGGGCTCTTGTTTGCACTTATGGGGTGTCTTCGCTGCTCATAGATCTCTGTTTCAGTAGGCCCCCCTTTGCACAGTGAGTATGCCTCCCCCCGATCGTGTGTCAGGGGTGCAGGTACGGGTGTGGTCAGTGTTACCTTTGCAGATTGACGGGTGGTCCTCCTCGTGGTTAGCTGTCCAGAGGCTGGGACCCCAGTGGGTATGTCCGCTGGGGGCCCTTGCCCTCTGGCCCTCTTGGCTGGGGGCTCTGCTGGCTTGTGCTGCTTTCTCGGTATCTTGGCGATGGCCTTTTTCTTCACACCCAGGCCCGTGCTCCTGCCTGGTCGGCCCTCTCCGGGCGCAGGTCCCCCCCTGTAGGGGATTCCACCGTAGGGAGTGTCCCCACTTTCTGCTGCACGGTCCGCCATAAACTTGTCGTACTTGGCCTTTCGGACCTCGGGTGTGTCCGTGGCCACATACTGGAGCTTCTCACGCAGTGAGGGCTGAGTGCTGCCTTCCTCCTTGGAGGATGTGTCAGCGCCCTTTGCTGTCCACCTCTTCAGACCCCCTTCCGAGCTGGCTTCCTGCCTGTCCTCTTCGGGGGCCTTGGTGAGGCGGTTTGTGAGACTTACCAGCGTGTCCACCATGGCCTGACCAGTGCTCTCGTAGGTGGAGTGGAAGTTCTTGATCCCGGAGGTGATGTCGTTGTGCCTCTTGGCTGCCACGGCCTCGATGGCCTCGGTGCTGGCAGCCGCTGCCGCTGCCTTCTGGTTAAGTAGCTCCAGTTCGTGTCCGATGTGGGACAAGAGGCTCTTCGTTTCAGGGGTCGTGGATGACGTCGGGGGGGCTTGGGCGGTTGCTTGTTGCACCTTCCGCAGGCACTCCTCCGTCGTCCTCTGCACGTTGTGTATGGCAGCCTCACTCGTCGCCCTTAGCTTCTTCTCGTCGGTCGTACCTTCCTGGCGCTGGTGGTGGGGGGTCGCTGCCTGCTTGTTTCTGGATTTTGTGCCCATAAGGCTCCAGCGCCCAACTTCCACCTTCACCGGGATGAAGACCTTGTCGCCAGTGTCCTTGTCATCGTTGAGGTGGACGTCCACCGTGATGGAACTACCAGCCGACACCAGTAGGTCGTACGCAGACTCCGTGAGGATTGCGTAGAAGTTTATGGTGTCGTTGCTGTTCCTCTTCCACTGCAGCAGCGACTCCACCGTGCTGTCCGATGGTGCCCACCTCGGTGTCCCGAGATGCTTCTCGAACACGAGGTAGGCGTCTTCGCCATACGGCGGTTGCTTGTGTTGGATTGCTACCTCGGAAAGCTTCTGCGTGATGGCACTGACTATCCGCTTGCGGTGTCCCACGAACAGCTGCTGGCTGTAGTCTATGACAGCTATTTCTCGCAAACTGAGTGCCTGTTTGTCAGCCGCCGATGGCAGCAGCCCCTTCCGCGTGGGGAAGCCGAAGTCAAGGAGCTTGTCCTTGATGAGCAGCTCGGCCAGGTACTGGTCGTGCGAGACCAGAAATAGTACCTCCCGGATGTTGTTGTCTGCCGGTGTCTCGTCCCTTGCTCCTTTTCGGATGCGGGCGATGGCTGCACTGCCGTCCCAGCCTCGCTGGGTGACAAGGTTGCCCAGGATGACGGCTGCTTGAACCACCGTCACCCCCCTCAGTTGGGGGGATGACACCTGGACAGTTCTTGATCGCAGCGTCCCCGTAGGCTGTCTGTAGGGAGACCATACGTACACCCTCGGGATGACCCGTGGCGGCTCGATGTCTACCCACGGGTCGTCGACGACGGTCATAGGAACCAGAAAGTTTGTATTGAAGAGTACGAACAACGCCATAGGCCTCTTCTTGAAGGCAAGGTCGATTTGCACGACCTTGCCTTCGCGGTCTGTCCAGAGCTGCGTGTGCTCTATGTTAAATATTTTGTCGTCTTCACCCAGACCCAGCGCGCGTCGGATGACGTCTGCCAGATACCTCAGGTAGAGGAGAGTATACCTTTGGGTTTCTCGGAGGTCCGTGATTTTTATTTGTGGGGACCCCTGCAGGGGGAGCCCGTACTTGTTGGTTTGCTCCGGGGCAAGGTCACAGCCCGTGATCGGTCGGACGTGTCGGAGGATTTGGTACCCCGCGTTCCCCTCGGTGTCTGTGGCCTCTTCCGGGAGTCCCAGCTTACAGAACTCCTCCGGCCTGTTCTCGGGGAGCGGGAGGTCCCGTGTGTCCTCCCACCAGGAGGTGACGATGTTCTCGATCTCCTCCTCCCGGTTGGTGCCCAAGGCTACCCTTGTTGGCAGCTTGGACACCTCGTCGATTGCCTTGGCAACCGACGGGATTTTGTCCCCCTTGGGGGACGCAGCATGCTTAGTGTAAGCATATGGCTGCAGTAGCGCGTCGGCCACTATTCTCGTTGGGACTCGTCCCTTGTTCGTCCCCGTGGGGTCCTCAGCCCGTAGGCCGGTGGGGCTCGTGGCACCCGATTTTTTCTTTTGTGTGTTTTGTTGTTTGTCAGGCTTGAATGTTTTCACTTCAGCCTTGCCCCACCTGAACTGCTTTCGCGGTTCAGGTTCCTCGTAAGGACTCGGGGGCCCGGAGAGATCAACCTCTCCCAGAGATGTCGGAGTTGCCGTGGCTTCCCCAGGTGTGTTCAGCTCGGTGGGAGTAGAGAACTCTTCTTGTGAGGGCTCGGTGGTCTCACCCATGGGTGAGTCCTGCGCGTCCAGCACCGGCATACTTACGATTTCTGGTAGTCGCGAGCGTTTGGTTGGAGGTTTGGATTCCTCCGCTGCTCGTTTGCGACTTTCGTTCGTCCTTGATTTGGTTCTTGGACGGATGGCTTTCAGGAGCTGCGCGTTGAGCATTTTATCGGGATTCTCGGGGAGGGGTTTTTGAGTGTGCTGTTGTGCGTTGTTGAGGGTTTCGTCGCCGCTCTGGGTGCCGTTTTCGCCCTGCGAGTTCAAAAAACCGTTAACTTGGTGCTGGAAACGGCCATCAAAACAGCAGGGCGGGAGCGGGTGGGCCAAATCTGCATGTGTCCGTTGTGTCGTCCGCCATTGTGCCGTTAGTGTGTTCTCTGTGTTGTCGTTAGTGCATCCTGCGAGCACAGTCAGTAACAAAATCGCATTTTTGAAAATTATTTTTGGGTCCGCGGCTCGGACTAGGTGGCACGCTCAGACGGCTTCGCGAGAAGTGATTGCCAAGATGTTTATCTTTGATATATTCGAAGCACAAGGTCTAAGAAAGTCTGTGCGCAAAATGGTATAACTATTTCTTTGACACAGATTTTAGCGTGATACTCAAACTCATAAATCTGGGTCAAAGAAATAATATGTTACTTCGCGCACAAGCTATCGCAAACCTTGCACTTCAGAAAATTGAAATATATACATCTTATCAATACATTTTGCAAAGTTACGTGCGCTGGAACTCACGGGAAGCCCTTCGCTGTTTGGCATGTTTGGGTTTGGGTTTCAAACCCAACCCTCCTACATTCTGGGAAAATCAGAAGACGTCTAGAAGACGTCTTCTGAACGTCTTCTAGACGTCCTCGTAGACTTGATGTCTTCTGGTTTCCAGAAGACGTCTTCGGGGTGGAAACGTCTTCTGGAAACCAGAAGCCACTCTTCGGGGAAGACGTGCCGAAGATGTGCGGAATGCCTTCCGGATTTCGGAAGACATCTTCCCGGAAGACATACAAAGGACAGTCTTCTCGGAAGGTACACGGAAGATGTTCTGAATGTCTTCTTGACCAGAATACATTCTGACTACATGTGTTATCGACACATATATGTGATGATTATGCAATTTGGCCACATAGCTACTTCATACCACACGTACACTCATCGCGTAATCACAGAAGACATTCAGAAGGCGCACGGAAGACATGCAGACGACATTCCAGGTATCTTCCTAACAGCTTCAGGGTTGTCATCATGCTCTGTTCATATGATACATAATATACGGCTAAGTTAATTGATAGGTCTATCGACACATACATGCACGATTGCATCTACTGAACATACAGACCACTAAGTACGATGCCCGGCGTATTATCATGATCGCCTCTTGCGTCTTGCACCTTTCGGTCGTGAACCATCATCGTCGATGCACTCGAAAAAAGTCAGCCTTTAAATCAAATACCACCGCCGTCTTCATTACAGGATGTTTCTTGATTACCACTTGGTGCTCAATTTGAGCCGCCAGGATGAATGGATCAGTAGTGTCCCAAGGTGTCTCGGGATCATCCGGGTCGTATGTGTACACCACCTTTGCGGTATTGTCCGGCCCGTACTTCGAGTTTAGCTTGGCAAACCGCTTTGTCGTCGCTTTGTTGAATTCAGGGAACCACTTTCCCTTCACAAGAATGTACTCTTTCGCGGCCAAGTCGACCTTGTAGATGCTATCTACCATGGCGTACCTGCGAGTTGGAACCACGATACTCTATAGTAAGAATCCCCGAAGATGTCGAGCCTTTATAGATTGTGGGATTGGGGGATTGGGGAATTGGGGGATTGAAAAATTCACAGGGTGAAAACCCAGAATTCATGCTTCTAAAAAGTTGGAATTTTGATTTTACCCTGTGAAAATATGGATGCACAAAAATTTGAAACCTAAGTAAACGGTGTTTGTGGCAAAAATATCAACAAAATTTTGGTTAAGTGCTAGGCAAAAAAACTCTAGAAGATGGAGAAGCAGCCATGACCGGGTAAGTGGAGGGGTGGCTGAATCTGAGTGGTGGGGAGGAAGTCGAAGAATTCAGGGGGTTTGGTGACGTTGAGAAAGGTGGCGGGTGGGCGGGGACGGGGAGGGTGGGGGGGGGAGGTCGGCCCCTCCCCTTTGGGTCTCGTTGGGGGCCGGGAGTTTACACTCCCAGCTCCCAAACTATCCTGTATTGCAAGTCTTTGAAAATTATTGTAAGAGGGTTTGAAGGAAATCATTTGACTGTTGAACGGCTTCTGTTTCTGTCATGGTTTCATTACTTGAGATGTCAACTGTATGTGGGAAAGTGTTTAAGGTGGTGGTTGTGTTTAACTGAAACACGTCTCGCCTGCTTTTGGTGTGTTGCCTGCAGATTCTTGAAAGTTTTTTGAGAAGTGGTTTAATCTTTACACGAGGAACACCTATCGTGTTGAGGACGGTACCAAAAATAGGGGGGAGGTATCCCATGAGTGTAAGAGCTTTGGGCCATTTCAAGGTAAGGTTTGCGCGGAGTCCAAAAATGCAAAAACTTTTCAAAAATCTTTTATTTGATAAATAGGTTGCCCAGAGCACCCTGTACATATTGCGCACTTCAGGTATCAAATTGACCACGTTAATGAAAAGTTATGGTCGATACCGCTCGGTCACCCCCCATACTTAACCATACTTAAGCGCAAACTTAAATCGCTCGTATCTCAAAATCTAGATTTTGAAAAGTTTTTGCATTTTTGGACTCCGCGCAAACCTTACCTTGATTTCACGGTGCTCATGAAGGACTTGGAATTTGCATTGGTGATTGTCGTGTCGTAGTGGCCACCATAATAGAACTCGTTATCACTCTGATGATAAGGAGGGTCTTGAGTGGGCCATGGACAGAGTGAAGAGGGGAGTACTTCGTCTCTTTCGTTCATAACTTCTTTCCAAATATCGGGACTAACTCCTGTGTGTTCTAGTCTCTTCTTCGTGACCTTAGATTTGGCAAGGACGTTAAGAAACCATCTGGCAATCTTTTTCTGCGTAGGCCTCCAGTCAAAGGCTGGTTGGATGTCACTAGGTGCACTGTCTATGGCTATAATGACAACATCCGAAAAGTCATCTTTATAGCACCCACCACCTGGGAGAACGTAGGGGTCATCACCCGTCCAATAACCATGTGGGATGAATGGGATAGTGTTATGCGGGAATCTGAAAACAAGTTTAAAGCCTTTATCAAACCATCTTTTTTGGTTTTGGGGGGACAGCGGAAGGATCCATGTTCCTGAAAATCCAGGGACAGTGTTGGCCGCTTTATGGCCCATTTCCAAGGTGGTCATAACCGCCGAAAATTTCCCCTTATCTTTCCCATCGAAAGGGGGGTTTCCATAAACGATTCTGCCAATGCCTGTTATCGGGTCCACATAGGCATCCCAAGCGAGACCATCAAAGCCGATTTTCCCATGATGGCAGAAAGGCCTGAGGGATTTTTTCATTCTTGCGGTGGGTATGCATCTTCTCGAGTGGATTATAGGGTGGGCATTTAGTGGATTGGAGAAGAGTTCACACCCGTTTTTGTCCAGGTTTCTGTCATCCACCAAAATATCTAAGAGGCATCTTCTTATTGCGTAGCAGTTTTTCGGATCGCCCGATTCAAACTTGCATGCATTGAGTGCTTCATGAATATCATGTGCTCTATTCGAGTACTCCGCAAGTGAGCATGGAACTACCTTGTTGGAAAGACGATGCCAAGCTAAAAGTTTCCAGAACTCTTTCCTTTGGACATATTGGAGATCAGGATATTTAATTGTTCCCGTGACAGGGTCCACTTCTGGTTTGGCAGTCACAGCAATGGTATTCTTTTTTGAATTTGATGGTCGATACATGCCGGAAGAGCGTGTAAATATGATTCCTCATTCATTTCGTGTCTTAGGTCAGCAAGAGGGAAAAGTTTCGATGGCTGTGTTTTGATATATGTGGTACCTACACCAGGGTTTAGGAGTGTAGGCTTTTCTGAAATTTCTTCAGCAATGATTTTTCTCAGTTCAGTATCCTGGGTTATTCTAAGATTATTCAAACTATTATTATGTCCTGGACATTCGAGTTGGATGTGTGTCGCGAACTTATGCACGAAGCGTCCACACAAAGCACAACTCTCTAGCCCTACTACTAAACAGTCTTACTTATTGTCAGCGCTTTCATAACACTAGCTCAGCTCTGTATATATTGCCTTATATAGCTGCACAGTTGACTCCCTGCTGTGACTACACAAAATCTCAAATTTTTTGATATCTTCTTCTCTACAACTTATGCAAGCTCTTTTTCTCAACATGTAAAAGACTGTAAATTACAGTTCTGACGCTATCGCACAAGAGCAAGTCCAACAAATGTATGTCTTTACAAGCAGAAGAATGCTATATATCATAAATCCTTATATCATAACACTGCTGTTTTCGCGGTCTGAGCGAGTACTTCCTATTTTCGGAATCGCTGTTACGAAGGCAAAACAAAAATGAGCGACTGCCTCACTCTGCTACGCCGCCCTACTTATTCTCGCTATCTCTAAACAAGTGTAACACCCGTTCGTATCTCCGTATCTCTTCACTGTCATAACTCCTCGCGCGTGCCGTACTGCGCGTGCCATATGTTCGTCACAGGGACTGCTACAGCAAGTGTCACAACCCGGCTAAGGTACACGATAAGCCGTGGTTTGTGACAGCTGTCGCGAACTTATGCACGAAGCGTCCACACAAAGCACAACTCTCTAGCCCTACTACTAAACAGTCTTACTTATTGTCAGCGCTTTCATAACACTAGCTCATGCCTATTACCCGCAGCTTAAGGTGGCTTAAGCCACCTTAACTTGAAGGGCTCATTGGGGCTTCCTCGGCGGTGCTTTCAAAATTTGGAGACCCATGTCGTCAAGATCTTGAGCTGCTCTTTCTGCAGTGTCTTATCAAAAGTTTGATCTGAGTTCATCTTGACCCTCAAAATCTCGGTTGAAGTAGGGTGGGTATTTCCCAATTTTCCTTAAGATGGCTTAAGCCACCTTAAGCCAATTAGCTCACGGGGGCTTCCTCGCAGGCGCTTTTCAAAATTTAGAGACCTATGATGTCAAGATCTCGAGCTGCTCTTCTACAGTGTGTTGCCAAAAGTTTGATCCGAGGTCATCTTGACCCTCAAAATCTCGGTTGAAGTAGCATGGGTATGCAAAAAACCGGGAAAAATTGCTCAAAATGCACTAAATGTTGCACCCTCTTGGATACTTCCCAAAATTGCTCACGGGGAACTTAAGCTCGCCGAATAGTGCATATGGTGTCTAAAAGAAGACATTGTCGCCGTCATTTTGAGCTAAAAAAATCTAGTTTCCGGTACCGATAGCTCCCGCAATAATTGAAAACGTTAAGGTGGCTTAAGCCACCCTAAATCGCTGTTAGGGTGGCTTAAGCCACCCGAAGGGTAATAGCCACTCAGCTCTGTATATATTGCCTTATATAGCTGCACAGTTGACTCCCTGCTGTGACTACACAAAATCTCAAAATTTTTGATATCTTCTTCTCTACAACTTATGCAAGCTCTTTTTCGTTCTCAACATCCCCCATCTGTAGCTGCCACTGGTAGCACAGACGTTAAACAAGAGCTTGCTCAGCATCTTCTGTCGTAACACCATCCAGCGCGAACTTGCCCATGCTGAAGGTAAACATACCCACTCCAGAAGCTTCTCCTCCTCGTAGCATCCTGGCCCGTGTCAGAGGATTTCGAAACACCATGACCCACATACATCTTCTACCAATGGGCCCATGTTCCAAGTGTCCAATCACGTGTAGGCGTCCAGCATGACACAATTTACGAAAGTATTGTGCCCTACTCTCTGTCATATCTGTCATATAGTGCGATGGTACATGAATGCAAGCCACGACCCTGCTGGCCAGCACTGCCAATGGCAACGCAATATCCAGCACTGCGAACCAGGGTGATGTTACCACCGCGTCACACACCCCATACTTTTCCTTCCAGGCGCGATAGTTGCCCGGCTGTAAGGCGTTAAGGGCTTCGTGCGTGCCATTTCAACTGTGGGTTCCAATCGATGTTCATGAACTTCAGGTGAGGCCACTCCAGTGACATCACTTTGCCGACGACACCTGTACCAGCCCATGGGTCCCAGACCTGCGTGATCTTCTCCCAAGTCACCTCGTGCGCCAGACGTCTAACCTCCTGGGGAACTGTCATCACCAGCTCTAAGCCCCAGTTCAGTTGACTGGCAATCTTCACCTGGGCTCTGCTCAACTGCGTGACATCTCCCCTTTTCTGCACTTCCTCCGGGCGCATGGCCTGCACCGTAGCCACTTTCCGAAGGTTTCTCGCGCGAGTGTGCTGCTCTGAACACTTTCTGCTCAAGATGGTGCGGTGACCCTCATGCCAAAATCCTGGCATCACGTCTGTGATCACTCTGCTGAGCTCTTCCTGGTTCCCCCATGCTACTCTGTCAGGGAGATCCCCCATGCTCCCTTCCTTCCTGAGCATCTGTCGCGATGTGAGTGCCTGCCATGGGTGTTCACGCCCCGGTTTCACAGCACGATGTGGACCCACGTCTGCAGGCAACAACACCACATATGTGCCCAACTTCTCTCTCAGCTGCAGCTCCATGGCAGCCATCTTCTCCACGATCGACGTACTCACTTCAGCGGCAGCTGCCACCACGGCCCCGCCCAAGCATTTGGGACATTGGCAATCTCCTCCAGGCACTCCATCCAGCGCCGGCTTCAGACACCACGTGTGATAGCCACGGTTACAGGTGTCACACAGCAACATGGCTGCCTCCCCATCTGTTCCCATGCACTCCTCGCACGCGAGATGCTTGCTGGGGATGGCTGCGCTGCAGTCGTACTGGTCTTTCACCTGCAGATGACACGGTGCGATGTTCTGCACTGTGCTCTTCTCCCGCAACTTCGTGCTGTCCTCCAACACTACCACCCCATCTCTCTGCACCTTGACTATCTTCAAGATAGCTGGCTTGGTGGCCACCTCCATGCCAGAGCGCGGCTGCTGTCTTATGTACACGAAATCGCCTGCCTTGAACTGGTGCGGCTTCGGCTCGTAGCTGCCACTCCTCCTGTGCTCGTATCGCAAGGTGTCGCGGTGCTGGGCGATCTCCAGGTTGCACCCTGCGTGCACCATGAGCTTCTTCACGATGGCTGCTCGCTGCAACAAGTCCTCAGCCAGTGTCCTCTCCTCCTGCTTCTCAAAGTCCAACTCGGGTCGGGCACGAAGATCTGGTGGCACAGTGGCTTCCTGAGCGAACAGCAGTGTGAACGGCGCCACCCCAGTCGACTGCTGCTTGGCTGCGTTGTAACTGAGTACGAGCGACCAGAGCATCTCATCCCACTCGAAGTCCAGGCCCTTGTCGAGGGCCATCTTCTTGAAGCAGAACTTGAGGGTGCGTACCACTCGTTCAGTCAAGCCATTGCTCTCTGGGGAACTAGGTGAAGTCACCCTCCGATCGATAAGACACTGCCTGCATAGGGCGGCGAACTCGCCCTCGAACTCCGTGCCCCCATCCACGAGGCATTCCGCTGGCGCCCCAAACACGGATAGAACGTGATTGCGAAACGCGCTGGCGATGGTGGAGGCTTCCTTGTCGGGAATCGGAACACACACGACGAAACGCGTGTAGTGCTCAATCATGACCAAGACGCGCTGGTTCCTAGCTTTCGTGATGCGCTTCGTCGGCCAGGCTAAATCCAGGGACCAGCGGTACATGAAGGACTTGATTTCCAGCGGCGTGAGCATTGCCTCCTCCCGTGCGTAGTGCGTCTTCACTCTCTGGCAAGTCTGGCACTGAGTGACCACCGCTCGCACATCCTGTTTCATGCCCACCCAGTAATGGCGTTGCCACAACAAGTTCAGCGTTCGCCTGATGCCCCAATGGCCAGTCCTCTCGTGGTGCTCACGCACCAGCTGAATTCTGTCACAGGGCTTGGGCACCAGCAGCTCCTTACCACTGACGGTAACCATGTACAACTCGCCCATGAGCTCGTCCCAGCGGTGACGAGCTGCTCTCTTCCTCACTCTATGGTACTCCTCCTTGGGCACCTCCACGCTTCCTCCGGTCTTTATCCACGCGAGGCATAGCTCGTCCTCGTGTATGTCAGGGTACTTCTCTCGAAGTGACTCCTGGTGGGTCACACTGGCCAGCATGGCGACCATTCTCGTCGTGTCAGGCAGCCTAGGCAGCCTCATCTCTTTCTCCTTCACCACTGGTGCCCATTCTGGAGCTGTGCTTATCTCTGCTGGCTTGTCTCCAGGTCCTGAGAAGGCTTGGCGATGTCGTGCCTCGTAGCCCGCGAGCTTCATGGAGGCAAGCTTCCACTGTCTGCGACGTGGAACGGCGTCGGCTGTGCTGAGTCCCTGAGTGCCTTTCTGCCCCTGGCTGCACGTGTGCTCCTGTGCTGCAGCCGCTCTTCCCAGTCCTGATGGCTAAGGCGTCGTGCGACTTGCTGAGTGTAGTCGTTGGAACTGGTGATCCACTCTGCTACTGTAGTTGTGCTCGCACTGGCTCCGTTGTGTCCTCAGAAGTGGTCGCCACCTTGGTGGACTTCACGATGGGAATGGCAGCTAACGCGCCATGCTCCTCCTCCTCGCTCTCCTCACTCTTCGGCAGTTTGGTCGTGCTGACCTCGGCAATCGCATACAACAGCTCCATCGCTCGTCGGTCCATGGCGAGACCAAGCACTCCTGCCCAGGGTAGATATCTTCCGCGGAGGTGACTCGGCCCGCATTGGGAATTTACTTCGGCCACATTTCGGCCCGTCTCGGCCCGAACCCAAAAATGCCCGCCGCAGGCGCAAAATTTTAATTTTAAGTATGGGAATTTGTCAAAAATCGATGAAATTTTGGAAATTTATCGATTTCCCCCTCTATACGACTCGGCCCATCCGCAACTTTTCCTTCGGCCCGCCTTCGGCCCGGGCCTCCGTGACACGGCCCCGGGCCGGCCAATCCCAGGAAGATATCTTCCCTGCTCCTGCCAACTCTTCGTCCTTCATGCCGTGCGCCATGCGTAGCTCGCTCGCGCTGTACCCCATGGCAACAGCTTTCTCGTCCAGGTTGACCTCTCTGGTCTCCCCTTCTTCTTCATCATCTTCTTTCCTTACTACTGTGCCTGCGCGAGGTGCACGAAAGGCGCGAGAGTTCTGCGTTAGGTTGCCAAGATGGTTGGCAATATACTCGCATAGGCTCCCCCACAACGTTGGCGGTGTAGTGAGGCTTCCTGTCTCCAGTGACTACCTCGCGTGGCTTCCAGCCTCGCTGCAAAATATCACGCACGTATCTGTCTGGTGGCCTGTCCATCCCCTCCATCACCAGATTGAACTGCTGATTCTGAAACAGATTGCTCCAATATGCTCGTAGACGATGCGCGTACGATCCCGCGCGCGCCGCGTCGAAGGATACTGGCTGGCCCACCACACTATTGATGATGGGGAACACGTCCTTCCTGATCTTCGAGTTCTCCCGGTGTGATAACGGGGAGACGTTCTCTAGCACATAGGCTGCAGCTGCTGCAGCGTCGAAAGGACCCGCACTGCCTGGTAGAACAGCCTGCTGTGCCCTCCAAACCAGCTAGCTTGCCAGCTGGTGACAGGTCTGGCATGGATATCCACACACCATGACCCATTGTTCTCCACTCAATGCCCCTGCATGCACGAGGTCAATGAGACTGGTGTCTTCGATGTTGCTGGGCAGCTGCTCCAAGCGAGCTGCATCAACACGAAACAGGTCAGGATGACGGCGGCTGAGCGCCATGCACCTGGCCCTGGCTACCGCCTGGCTGGACTCCGAGATGTCCTGGTAGAGGTACTTGTTGACCTTGACTCCACAGCGCAAGAGCATCTCCAATCCAGCACACAAGCCCCCACAAGGCTCATAGCAGACCACGCCTTCTTCTCTGGCCTCTCGAAAGAAGCTCTTGTCAATCACTCTCGTGTCGATCTTCTTTGGCACCTTGAGCTTGCCACCCTCCATGGTCTCGTCGCCGTAGATCGCTGGGGAGCCTCCAGAATGCATGCCCCTGATTGGCCGGACCTGGCTGAGGGCATCCCAGGCGACTCGTGTCAGCCTGCCCGAGCACCCGGTGGCCACCTCTGGGTGGTCAGTGTCAAACATAACCCCCTTGTTGCACTCCAACTCCTCTTGGTAGTGTACGTCAAATAGTCGATGGACTGCGCTGGTCCCCAGCTGAACCCTGACCATGTTCTCGCAGTAGTTGGCCACCTGTGCCTCTGGGCTCACTTCTGGACCGAGTGGTGGTTCCCTGGTCACTTCCAAGCAGATGGTGTCTGCGAAGCAGCGCGTTAGCCTCTCGGCATGTCCCGCTTCCCTCGCGTGGTCCCCTTCTCGGTCCAAGCGGGCGCCGGTCTCGTCTGCGGTGCTGGGCAGCGGGTACCTGGATGGCACATCCGCGTTCTCATTCTTCGGACCTGGTCGGTACTGGACCGTGAACTCAAACTCCTGAAGACTGATGGCCCAGCGTAGATGTTGGCCCTGCAGGTCCCCCTTCTCCATGAGAGTCGTGAGCGGCGAATGGTCGCGGTAATCAGCGTGAAGTGGATCCCGTGCAGGTACTGGCGTAACGTGCGGATTGCCCACACCACTGCCAGCATCTCGCCCTGGAAGCTCGCGTGCTGTCTCTCAGTCTTCGACAGCGAGCGACTGATCACCACGCAGATGTGCTCTACACCGCTCTCGTCCTTCTGACCCAGCACTGCGCCAATGCCATGGTTGCTCCAGTCCGTGTAGAGGAAAATGGGCTTGCTATAATCGATGGGCTTCAAACATCTCCCCGAACATAGAGCGTCCTTCAATGCCTGCAATGCCTGGTCCTGCTCCTTCCCCCAAGCTTCCTTGACGTCCAACACATCCTTCCTGAGCAGGTCGGTCAGTGGTCGTGCCATCTCTGAGTAGTTGGGTCCCATGGGCTCCCCCACCAAGCCCTTGTAGTAGTTCATCATGAGTCCAAGGATGGAGCGCACCCCAGTCTTGTCCTCGGGCTTGGGCAACTCTTGGATGGCTTTGCACTTGATGTCCTGCGCACCAATGGTGTTGTAGCCAATGCGGTAGCCCAAGAAGTCCACGGTGGCTGACCCGAAGGTCGACTTGCCCGAATGCAGGCGGATCCCTGCATCCCCCAAGGTGCGAAGCACGGCTTCTACATCCTTGATGTGCTGCTCAGCGGTGTCTGAGTATATGCACACGTCATCGACGTACGCCACCGTACAGTGCTGCAGGTGACGCAGCTCGTAGTCCATGATTCTGATGAAGGCAGCGGTCGCTCCAGCTGCTCCGAATGGCATGGAAGTGTAACGATAAAGCTGATTGCCCCACCAGAACGCTGTCTTGTCCCTGTCCTCCTCGGCGGTCATGGGAATCTGGTGGAACGCCTTGGTCGCGTCCAGAGTAGTCTTGAACTTGGCTTTGGCCACGCGCTGGTAGAGCTCTTCTGGACGGTGAGGCAGCGTGTTGTCCTTCAGCGACAACCGGTTCGTGTTCCGGAGGTCGACGCAGAATCTCGTCGAGGTCCACTGTCCAGTGTCGTGGTCCTTCTTCCCCGCGACCACCACGTTGCTGGCGTGTCTGCAGTGCTGCGAAGCCGGCTCAATGAAGCCATATTCCAGCAGCTCCTTGCAGTGCAGGTCGATGATCTCCTGCTCCCCTGGGCTGTATTTCCTCGGTCGCTGGTAGGCCACCTTAGTCTCGTCCTTGAACGGGATGGCGAAGGTCGCATGTGCTGCTCCTCCATGGTAGCCTTTGATGTCCTGCGGTTTGTTGGCGAAGCAATAGCTGCATCTCCTCACCACGTTGCGCATCTCCTCCCAGTTCTCCTCAGTGAACTCGGGATGTCCTCCAAAGGTGGCATTGAGCTCGGTGTCCAACCACGCGGCCTCGTCTTTGGTGACCCTGGTTGTGCCCCCTGGCTGTAACGTGTCCAGCACCGTGTGCGGAAGCACCTCGTCTCGTTCTGCCACCATGGCCTCCCATCCAGTGTCCCATTGGCGCGAGGACCTCTGGTCCTCCCAGGCGGTTCTGGAAGATCTGTGCAGCGAGTTCGAGCACGAGCCCATTGCAGGCACGCCCTGAAACTCCCCAGGGGCCACAGCGGCCACCCAAGCAGCAACCACGAGTAACAGCAAAAGTTTTAAAATTCTGCTGGTCCCCACTGGTTTGACTGGAGGGTGAAGGGTTAGTATGCAAGTCAGCATCCTCCACCCCCCCTGCATACGACCCAAGCCTCCTCCCGCAGACACGTAGATCACCAGCGCTAAGACTAACGCCACATAGGCGTAATGGGCCATCCGGTAACAAGCGGCTGCGAGCCGTAGGCGCTGCAGGCGGGCGGCAAAACGCGGCGTCTGCATGCGACGAGGGACAGCCGCCAGCGTGGCAGGACCCGCTGCAGAGACCCGCTGCACGATCGCAAGCGTGTGGCCCATTCGCGTTCCAAGCGCGGCGAACGCACCTCCATTGCACGCCAAGCAGAAGCCTGGCAATCCATGGCTCCCAACGTGGACGACGGCCACCAGGATGCACCCCAGAGTACCGACCATGTGTATGAAGTGCATGGCGAGCATGGCAAGCCCAAGCCGTAGCAACGGCACGTACCATAGCCCGCGCCGGGCATGGCGGAACCCAGCTACTTTGCAGACCTCTACGATCAGCAACAGCAGGTGTCTAGCCAGCTCTGACAGTACATGCAGATGTACACGATGATGCGCCCATGGCTGTAACGGCGCGGTATGTACGGCCCACAATGCGCGCGCTACGGCTCTGCGGGGCACACCAGTACGGCATGCCCAGACAGCGGCCATCTCACCAAGGCATCTGAATACCTCCATAGCCATCCACACGACCATCACTGCAAAGTGAGGCAGCTGCGGCCATTGTAAGCGCGCGAACACCCCCACGAGTAGGAAGCACACCTGAGTGCGCTTCGCCCACCGTCCGACGGCAGGCTGTGCGCCCGGCAGTACGCCGGGGCTGCTTCTCAGTAACGGGCGCGCCGGGCTGCAGCGGGCCCGGTGCCCCACTGAAAAGGCCCCAGTGCGCTATCCCTTCTTCTCTCCTCCCAAATCTCATCATAACTCAGTCGCTCATTCGAAGCACGCGGCACGCTCCTGCCTGCATGTCGACTGCAAGCGGCTCCATGGTGCCGGGCTTCCCTCCTGGGGCTCGGAGATCTCCTTCTGCGCTGGCCAGCCCGTGGTGAGCGCTGCTGTACGGGCCTTGTAGTCAGGCTCTGCTGGCACGTCGCACGATGGCCTTCACGTCGGGTGTCGGCGCGCTCGACGCGGCCACTGGGCCAATCTGGGCTGCTGGGCGCTGTGGAGCCCCGGGTTGGCGATGGCACGATCGAGGTGGCCTCCTGCTCCTGCGTAGCCGGAGGCAGAGCTTCAGTCCGTTGCGTGCAGACGGAATGCGTCGGGGACCCCAAGATGTCGTCGATTGACTGGTGCTCGGACCGCTGAGCAAAGTTGACCTCTAAGGCCCCGTACTGCGGCCCGCTGAGAGCCTGGCCAGAGTAGTGCTCCCGCGCAGGTACCGCTCGTGCACCATCGCGACCGTCAAGCTCAGGGCAGTCGGAGCCGCGCGTGCTCATCCTCGCAGTTGCACGAGCAGTGCGAGGTTGCTCCTCGTACTCTCTGATGATCTCCGTGCGCATCCTTATCGACTCCTCAATCGCTGCGTTGCTGACGTTATTCGCCGCGGTCTCGGCGCGCACCCGCGCCAGATCAGCAGCCAAACCAACAAACCTCTCACTAATGATCTCTACGTCCTGCTGTTCCTCAGCAGAACTCTCCGACTGCGGCGACGGCGTTCTTGTGCGACACGTGTGGGTGCCCACACCCTCAGCAGCTGCGAGGTTGGGCGAGTGCCTCGAGACGCTGCCAACTTCCTCCTCCTCTCCTGCATGTCTGTGATGGGAATCACCATCCTCCACGGCTGGGTCCAAGCAACGCATGAAGTCGCCACGCAGCTGCTCGTGTACCTCTTCTCGCCGTGCTTCAGCCAGCAACGCGGGCCCCACCAGGGACGTGAGCTCCGATAATGGCTCCCGATGCATCACGGCCGCCTTGTCCCAGGTCACCCAGCTGCAGCGGTCGAACTTACGTGTCCCAGAGGAGAGGTATTCCAAGGTAAACACCACCCCGTAGGATCCCCGCTCACGGTAATAGCGATGGTCTTCACAGAGGTAGTAGACGGCCTTGGAATGGGAGTTGGCTCGCGTCTTGAACACATGCAGAGTGCCTTGCCGTGGACCATCACTCAAGTGGCTCGCGGCTATCTCCACCAGCTGTGTGCTCGTGCCAAGGTGCTCCACGTGCTTCTGTATGGTGCCCAGGAGTCCACCCGTGCATCCTTTCGACTGCCCTCCCAGAGGCAAACACTCTCCTCGCTGCCCCACTGCTGCGGAGGAGGAGTACTTGTGCATCGTCCTGTTGCTGAGTTGGCACGTGTGTATTCCCTTCCCTCGCTCTGCATAGGGCCTCCCAAGCTGGAACTCGATCTTGCCCTTGAAACAACGGTACTGGATGAGGAAGACTGTCTGCTCGTTCAACGCTGCGAACTCTGAGATCTCCTCCGGGTTCAGCCAGTAGGCTTCTCGAGTGGTGTTTCCGCTGCGGGTGGGTGACTCTGGCTCTTAAGTGCCCTGGAACGCCGATGGGTGGTATTCCCGCTTCGCAGGGTCGAAGGCTCCGTTGGGCCAGGTCTGATGCCTCAGGCGCAGCGGCTCTGAGGATGGCGGCGGCGCGGAGCCAGATGGCCCTGCCTCATCTCTGCTGACAGTCTTCTGTGTCCTGACAGTCTTGGGTGTGCGTACTGGAGGGTCCCGCCTAGCCCCATATATAGGTGGCCAGCGCGTCACGTGCCTGCTCCTCAGTCTTGCATGCAGCAAGCATCACTCTGGTGTTGTCCCCCAAGTGTAGGTACTCCACGGCGGCGGCGTTTGTGCTGAACACCTCACCGTCTCCCCCTTCCCCATCGGTCACTGGGTAGAACTTCCCCACCTTGCCAGCTGCGTCTGACAGCGTGAGCGGCGGGATGGCCTGTACACCGGCCACCACCTCATCGTACTTCACCTTCAGGCGTGCTCGAAGGTCAGTGATGTCCACTCGCTGCACGTACTTCAGGTGCTGGTATTGCCAACGCTGATCCTTCTCATAGTAGAAGGGCAGCTGGAACTCGCCAGTCACCTTCCCCATGGGGCTCACGTTGGTGGCGCCGTCCATGGTGTGACGCACCATGTGCTCCATGAGCTCCCACTGGACGCGAGTGTGCTCACTGAGCACGCAGAACTGACGTGCCATCTTGTCCCACATGAGTTTGCCAGTCACGACCCCTGTGGGGTACACCTGCTGGGCGTTGAGGGCCTCCTGGACACTCGCCATGGTGTACCTACCAGCTTCTCGATGGGCACCACAGTCAGGAAGCGGGACCTGCTCGTTGTCCATCCTGTAACTCGCCCGCGTGGCCCAGGTCTCTGAGGGTACCTTCGTCTCCTTGTCAACCTTCTGGTCTACCAGCGTGAAGTCGGGCCACAGCAACTCCGTCTCCAGGATGGTCTTCCATTCCCCACAGCGCGGGAACTTGACCTGTACGAATCCTGCGTCCACTTCGCTTCCATTGTCATCTTCACAGAGTGTGCACAAGCGAGCGTAGCCCGTGCGGTCGATGTACAGGCGCTGCTGAGACCAGCTGCTCTCCTTGTCCTGATGATCCCACGGGTTCACTGCCATGCCCGCCCACGGCTGTGCACTGGCCAACATGTAGTCAGCTTCACTCTCAGCCTCTTGCTCCTGCGTGAGGTCTGGATAGCGAGGGTCTGCCTGAGTCGTGGCCAGGCTGGCTGGCGTGACGGGCTCCACCTCGGCTGGCTCTTCAACACTGGACCACTCGCTCCTGGTCGCCACGTTGGCCTCCCGCTGACTGCGTGATATCGCTTGTAGCAGGCCCAACATCTGGCCCGTTACGGACGTACCGGGCGCAGGTGGTTCGAACGTTGAGTCCTCGGCGTGCAAGTTGACCCGCCCGGTAAGTTCGACTCGCATCAGTGAACTGGGCTGCAAGAAGCCCGCCTCCACCATGGACTGGCAGCGCGCATCGAGCCTCTCCCTCTCCTCCTGGTTGAACCTTTTCAATCTGAGCTCCTCTAGAAATGATGCCAGGAGGTCAACCAGCTCAGGGTGGTCTCGTGAGAATGCACACGGTGCAGGTGCACACCTTTCTCCTGAGAGGGCCAGGCGGTCCTCTCCCCTTGTGTCCGGAAACACAGCCTCACGTGGAGGTGGAGCACAGTCTTCAAAGACGGGGGCAAGAGTGCGCTCTGGCGTGGCACCGTCGTCGAAGATCTCAGTCGCCAGGCACACCCTGGGGTCTTCGTTCCGCTTGCTCCTCGCATCAGCGGGTGGCGTCAGCTCGATCAACGGCAGCGTGACCTTCTCCCTCATGCCCAGTGACACCGCGGCCTCAGAGGTGGCGATGCCTCGGTAGAGGTCGATGGTCAGCTTGAGCGCGTTCTTCAGGGGTCCCGTACCCACCAGGAAGTCCCACGTGGTGTCGTTGGTGTACGTGACAAAGGCATGGAGCCGATGCAGAGTCATGTATGGGGTGCCCGCGGCGAGGACCACATCCACGTAGCAGTACTTGGTGAACTCTGCAGGGCTGCCGTCACACCTGGCCACCCTGGCCCCTGTCTCCGCATCGAAGATGGTCAAACCAAGCCTGTTGACCGTTCTGATGGGGATGATGTTGCAGTTGGCTCCTGTGTCTAGGAGTAGAGCCTTGTACAACCCTACAAATTATTGGCCTTTTTACACGCGTGGAAAACCGTCCGTCCGACGCGTGGACAGCGTACGGACACCCTATGGACGCTTTTTTTGCTAAATCCACACGTGTGAAATTGTCTAATTTGTAAAAGTGATGTTCATACGGTGTCCATACGATAAATCCATACGTCGTCCGTACGTGCGCATCCGTGTGGACGACGTATGCTAGTTTACCTGATTTTATTACGCGTGTGGACGCTCCGACCGTATGGATAGGTGCCGTCCATACGCATGAACCACTGGAAAATGTTGTCCACACGTGCGGACTGCGAGAAATGCCGCTTCTACCCCTCCTCGGCCATATGGACACCATGGGGACGTGTCCCTGGACCGTACCCACGCGTACGGACGACGTGTGGACGGGCGTATGGACAGTGTGAGGCCCGTGCCGTGCCACTCTTTTGCGCTTGTCCGCACGTGTGGACAGCCATTGCACCCGGGCCTGGGTGTACCCGAGCACTGCTTGCCCCCTCCTCAGCCATGTGGACACCATGTGGACGTGTCCCTGGACGTACTGATGCGTACGGACGACGTGTGGACGGGCGTATGGACAGTGTGAGGCCCGTGCCGTGCCACTCTTTTGCGCTTGTCCGCACGTGTGGACACCCATTGCACCCAGGCCTGGGTGTACCCGAGCATTTCCTTCCCCTTCATCAGCCACATGGACACCATGGGGACGTGTCCCTGGACCGTACCGACGCGTACGGACGACGTGTGGACGGGCGTATGGACAGTGTGAGGCCCGTGCCGTGCCACTCGTTTGCGCTTGTCCGCACGTGTGGACAGCCATTGCACCCGGGCCTGGGTGTACCCAAGCATTTCCTTCCCCTTCATCAGCCACATGGACACCATGGGGGCGTGTCCCTGGGTCGTACCGACGCGTACGGACGACGTGTGGACGGGCGTATGGACAGTGTGAGGCCCGTGCCGTGCCACTCGTTTGCGCGTGTCCGCACGTGTGGACACCCATTGCACCCAGGCCTGGGTGTACCCAAGCATTTCCTTCCCCTTCATCAGCCACATGGACACCATGGGGGCGTGTCCCTGGGTCGTACCGACGCGTACGAACGACGTGTGGACGGGCGTATGGACAGTGTGAGGCCCGTGCCGTGCCACTCGTTTGCGCTTGTCCGCACGTGTGGACAGCCATTGCACCCGGGCCTGGGTGTGCCCGAGCGTTGCTTGCCCCTTCATCAGCCATATATGGGCACCATGGGGGCGTGTCAACGAACGAACTCATGCGTACGGACGACGTGTGGACAGACGTATGGACGATCGGAATTCGCCAATCCATACGTATGGACGTCAAAATTGGAGTTTGTTGAAACACGCGTGTGGACACATACATCCGCGCGTGTGGATAAGGGTTTACCCGTATGGATTAGTGGAATCAGGCGTGTGAATACAGGTGTCCGTACACACGGTTTATTTACATATATAATACATCGTGTATCATCCGCAATCATCTGAATCAGAACTACTACGGTCATCCTCGCTACTACTGTTACTGCCTATTCTACGAAGGGTGGGTATACCCACCGTAAGAGGTGCTTACGGTGGGTATACCCACCCGAAGGGTATCAATAATTACCGATGATTGGCTGCGAATCACGGCATGTCACCAGTGACCAACTTGTTCTAGACACTCCCGCGAATCTCTATGGAGCCTCCACATGCGCCAGAAATGACTTGATAACGGGCCAAACGAACCCAAATACCCAAACCCTAATATCATCGGAATGCACTGTGTATATAGTATATTTGGTGTGCATAGTACCTGATTTTGAATGTGCAAGTGTCGGAGGTCTGCGAGGTGGCAGCACATATTGTACCAAAAAGTACGTCGGTTATATACCAAAATCAAAGTACATATCGAAAAAAATAAGTATATTGATGTTATACCAAGCTGCAGAAGTCTGCAAATAGAGTTGAATGGGTATACCCACCGTAAGCGAAGTTTTCTACCCACCGTTATTTCCCCAACTTCAAGGTTGTGTAATGTGCCCAAAACTTATCGGAGACGTGTAAATTAAGTTTTCCGCTTTCTTGGGTCACATAAAATCCATATGTTTAACCCCCGCAACCTACTTGTGCGGTCGGTACGAGCTTGCAAAGTTTGGCGTTACGGTGGGTATACCCACCGTAATATTTTTAGAATAGGCATTACCATCGAGTTCACGGAAGAAATCCGCCTTGCGATCCAACTACACAACTTGCAAGCAATAAGTTCGTCGTCGAATGGCCAAAGGGGCAGCATTTTCTTTGTACCGGGCAAGCCAAGCCGGCATGAAAGGAACATCCTGAATTACTTTCCGCACCTTGTTCGAGTTCTTGTACTTTTGCTACAGAAGTTTCTTCGCTAGCGGTCCCATATTACTCGCGAGCGCTTCAGACCCCGTACCCACTTGATTGCACCGGTCTTTGCGTTGAGTGGCAGTCTTCATGGTGATGGTTTGTCTGCAAAGAATTCCCATTGTAAGGCATACACTGGATGGATGGTCCATAATAGGCCGTCCATTCGGTGTCCGTGCGCCGTCCGTCTGGACGGAACAAGGTGTTCACCCGTATGGAACAACAGAAACTCGCAAACGACCTACAATCTTACCCGCGAGACGCATCGCAGCAGATCTTCGATCGTTTGCATTTCTGGCTGGGGGTGCGATAACCCACGATCGATGGACCTTCATCTTTCGCGCATAGTTGGCTACTACCCAAATTCATGGTCCTACCACAAGGACCAATGGGCAATTGCGGTTTCGATCACTAAATCGACTATTTGAGGCACAGGCAACATTTACACATGATATTTATGGTAAACGATATTTGACACGAAGTGGGAACTGATTCCGCGCGATCGAGATGTCATC
Source organism: Cymbomonas tetramitiformis (assembly GCA_001247695.2). NCBI lineage: Eukaryota > Viridiplantae > Chlorophyta > Pyramimonadophyceae > Pyramimonadales > Pyramimonadaceae > Cymbomonas > Cymbomonas tetramitiformis. The sequence goes on along the minus strand of LGRX02019288.1, from coordinate 90,505 downwards.
AGACCTGAGACAGGTCGTCATCGTCATTTCGCCGGATCCGAGGTGCCACCGCTGCGAGGTGCACATGGTAAAGCTGCGAACGGAAGGTCAACGGGAAAGGGGAAGGCAAAGGGTTTAAGATTTAGCGGCAGTAGGAATAGTTTTCAGAAGCATATGAAAAGTATTCTAGTGCTTCTGAAAACTATTCCTACTTCTTCTATATCCTAAACCCTTTGCCTTGCCTTTTACTGCTGCACGCGACCGGCAAGCATCTTTGAAACTTCCGAGTTTCAAAGATGCGTTTTGTATTTTGGGTGCACCCTAAAATTACAAAACAGCCGAGCGCTTCCCGTTTGTGCGGGATATTCACATTTATTCCATGGCATATTTCATATGAAATATACACATAAGCACGAAGGCATCGGCCACGCATCTTTGAAACTAACCAGTTTCAAAGATGCGTTTTTGGTCATTTGGGTGCGCATACCCAAATAACAAATCAGCCGAGCGCTTCCCGTTGGCGTGGGGTATCCAACGCTTGAATGTTGAATATTCATTATAATATGAGTTAGCATGCGAGGTTGCGAAGGCATCGGGACAGAATCTACGAAACTGTCCTATGCCTTTGCCTTTGGGTTTGGGTTCGAACGTACCCAAACCCAAAGATGCCAAACAGCCGAGGGCTTCCCGTGCGTCCTAGCGCACGAAACTTGGCACAAATACTGCCAAGATACATATCTTTAAGTTACCTGAAGCTCAAGGCTTCAAGTTACTTGTGCGCGAAACGCGCAATTTATTTCTAAGGCAGATGTTTTGGGTTTGGGTTCGAACGTGACACCCAAACCCAAAGATGCCAAACAGCCGAGGGCTTCCCGTGCGTCCTAGAGCACGAAACTTGGCACAAATACTGCCAAGGTACATATCTTTAAGTTACTTGAAGCTCAAGGCTTCAAGTTACTTGTGCGCGAAACGCGCAATTTATTTCTAAGGCAGATGTTTTGGGTTCGAGTTTGGGTTCGAACCCAAACCCAAAGATGCCAAGCAGCCGAGGGTTTCCCCTGCGTGTGCATGTGTGTTAATTCATATGAAATATTTCATGGAATAAATGTGAATATCCCGCACAAACGGGAAGCGCTCGGCTGTTTTGTAATTTTAGGGTGCACCCAAAATACAAAACGCATCTTTGAAACTCGGAAGTTTCAAAGATGCTTGCCGGTCGCGTGCAGCAGTAAAAGGCAAGGCAAAGGGTTTAGGATATAGAAGAAGTAGGAATAGTTTTCAGAAGCACTAGAATACTTTTCATATGCTTCTGAAAACTATTCCTACTGCCGCTAAATCTTAAACCCTTTGCCTTCCCCTTTGCCTTTGACCTTCCGATTCCGTTCGCAGCTTTACCATGTGCACCTCGCAGCGGTGGCACCTCGGATCCGGCGAAATGACGATGACGACCTGTCTCAGGTCTGATGACATCTCGATCGCGCGGAATCAGTTCCCACTTCGTGTCAAATATCGTTTACCATATTTATGAGTTAAATGAATTTTATTTATTATAGTGGCGGCCCCCATGAGACTTTAGGTGTGTGGTTGAACGACACGCTTTAGGGGTGTAATTTCACCAAAAGCTTGAAGAAAATGGTGGTCCTACCACAAGGACCACCGTTATTTTGAGTATTAGGAGTCACATGAGGGGCTCACGGTGATGCTCATGGTTATACATCTTGAGTTTATGACCAAATAAGATAACTGAATCGGTTACTTCGCACCCTCATCATCATTTCCGCTCTATTTCAGCATGGCGCATGTTCAACACAATGCAAATTCCGACTTTAGTGAATTTCGGACTTTAGAAATTGGCATTCATCCATTCTAAAGTGTACACGCCAGTCGAAAAATAAGATATTTGGATGATGTTAGACTTTCAGAAATTCGCAATACATATATACTTGAAGATTTGATGTGCCGCACACACCAACCTTGCGATATATGCCCTCTAGCAAGCAATTATGATGGCTGGATGGTCAGCTCGCGTGACCACTGTTTTAGGGGGGAAACCAACGAGCCAATATATTAAAGGGGAAGCCAACGAGGCAATATATGCATTCCAACCGGGCCTACCGCCCAAATATGATTGGGACATATGTATAGGTTCAATTTGATGGTATCCGCGCAGGTGTAGTGTTGATATATGATTGGTAAAAAATTATTGAAGATGAGTCACTAATTTGCCACATTTTGAATGTTCCAAAAAATCTGTTTTGAAAAATTTGAGCGTAGAGGTTTGAAATGCGTTCGCCATGGATATATGGGATGGATATAGGCCAAACCAGCGTTCGAATAAATTAATATAGGACCTATATATACCACCTTTCATTGGTTAGACACCACAAATCACGGGAGATGGCCAATTAAATTATCGGAACAATGGTCCTCGTGGTAGGACCAAATCGTCGATTTGGTCCTACCGACAAGGACTGCGGGGCAGTAGCCATAGTTGCGTGTGGTCGGTCCCCAACCATCACCAAAAATCACGCAGTGGACCCCGTGAATCAGGTTGTACAAGATATGCATGGGTTGACAGATTTTTAAGGTCCTAATTTGCACTATTGGGTCATAAACATGATATGTTTAATTGCTAGATGCATTTGGAAGCCATCTAGTAGGTGTACGCGGCTTCGGGCACTCCGGTCCTTGTGAAAGGACCGGCATTTTTATTTAATTTTCGTCGGTACTACCCCCGCGTTTCATTCCTCTCAAGCACAATCATGCCCATATCGAGTATAGCACCCAAAAGAGGTTCGGAATAAATTCTTGGACACCCAAATATGGTGTCAAAACACTCAAATATCAACTATATCGAAAAAACGCGGCAGATAGCCCCAAATCACTTCGGTCCTTGTGACGGGACCGTGATTTTGGGCAGTAGCCATATATCGATACAATTATCACATATCCGAGATATGGATATACCGCGCCTTGTTTCGTTGTGAAGAGAATTTACTTTTCAGGAGGTCGATGTATAATGAGAAGCTCGGCCACTTCGACCGCGCCAG